>JADLZN010008426.1:0-120797 GCA_018155175.1 Sinocyclocheilus anophthalmus | reverse complement strand
TTATGCTTTCAGGCTGCCCTGTCTGGTCTACTGTATCTAGGTCGCCTGAGGGGCCTCCCGATCACCAGGATATCCCCTCTTGCTGAAGCATAGAGCGGGAAATATAGGTGGCATTTGCATATCGTGTAATGCTGTCTCAGGCAGTGCTCCACTCACCTTAGAGGGTTGTATTTGAGCTTACCTCTCCCATCTGGCTCAGCACTTCCGGGTATCTGTGAGCAGATGCTTGGAAAACTCTTAAATCCATACTATGGTAAGTGCGCACGTTAAGCTTTGCGCATTTTCTACAAATTCACATAAGTGGTAAGTGTGCACATTATGCTTTGCGCACTCTTTAAAATCCACATAGGTGGTAAGTGTGCAAGTTATGCTTTGCACACTTTCTAAAATACACATAGCTGGTAAGTGCGCACGTTACTCTTTGCCCACTTTTCTAAAATCCTGTAAGGTAAGGGTTACGCGTTATTGATCTCGTTCCATGTGCTTTTCCAATAAAAGAATGGTTAGACCACGGTACCTTGGGCTCCATTCAACCAGTGTGTCTCTGTTGACACAGTTTTGAAGCATCGCTCCCTTCACCATTGAGGGTTATTGTGAGCATGGTGCTTTCTTTCGAGTATTTAATCCTCTCTGAGGAGTTGGACTCCTCGCTCCATGGGCTGTTCTCGTGATAGTATTGAGCAGTGCTCCCCTTTATAAAAGGGTTACCTGGAATGAGCAACGTAATCCTCTGAATTCGGAGTTCTCCTCTCACATGAAAAGTTGAGTTCTCTGTTTTCCAGAGCACCTGGAACCAACAGCATCAGGCGAACTAGGCCCTTCCTCCGCCTCTCTGATGTGCTGAGTTTTTTGGCTAGCTTCAGTACACGTTACCCTTCTGATCTACATCGCGCTGCAGGTTGAGCCTCCTTTCGTTTGAGAACTGGGGGTGTTGCTCCCTCAGCTAAATAACTGCTAGCTGTTCCACCATTGGAACATGCTGCAGGTCGAGCTCCCTCTCATTTGAGAGCTGGATATTTGCTCCCTCAGCTACAGATTTACTGCTAGCCATTCCAGCATTATAAGCCTTAGATCGAGTTGATGACTTCTCAAACATAGCGTTTTGGAATGCACCATTTCCATCTATGGGCTGCTCTTTCAAAGTGCCACGAGAATCCTTAGAACGGTATTTCTAAAATCCTTGTAACAAAGTGGGTAGTCACGGGAAGGAGGCGGGAACCGGCGAACATTTAAACACTTTTAAACCAACACAAAATGAAAGTAAAGCAGCAGCCCCTCACGCACGACTGCCGCACACAAAACACAAAATAAAATCCAGGCCTGGTCCTCTCTCGTCTTTCACTGTCGTAGCTCCTCCTTTTATCCTTCCGGAGCTCCTCCGTGGGACTCGAGACCGGTGAGTGGTGCAGGTGTTGCTCATTATCAATTACTCCACAGGCCTCGCTCCGTTCCCACAGCTCTCGGCCCCACCCCACTCGTCACATCAATGTTATGGTAAGTGTGCACGTGAAGTCTTTGTACACTTTTTAAAATCCACACTGTGGTAAGTTCGCACGCTAAGCATTTGCGTTCTTTCTAAAATCCTGTATGGTAAAAGCTACACGCAGCAGCCTCGTGCTCTTTCTGAGTGGTTTAAAAACCCGGTTCCGCCTTGGGCACCACTCCACCTATGTATCCTCTGGATACATACTTAACAGGGTGCTACTAAGGATCTTTTGAGACAGTTCCTTCACCACATGCAAAACGTGCGGTAGCCCCTGTGTGACAAGACTAGTATGATTCTAGGCTCTTAGTCATATTCCCTTAAAGGAATCTATTCCTGATTCCAAGACTTGAGCTCTACCCCGGGCCCAGGAGTTCTGGCTCTAACAGGTAAGTTTTTTGGGGTATGTATCCTAGGCCTTTGGCCGTAGGGAATAAAGTCACTGGCAGCCGTCTAACGTTCCAGGGGCAACTCCCTTAAAGCTTTGTTAGAGTTGGTACTTAGTGCTCGCCATGTTTCTGGCTTGCACTCCCCTCAGCACGGTGGCGTGTGTATATACCGTTCCCCATAGCGACCCCTAAAGGACACAGTTCGAAGTTCCCTTGAAAAGGAACGTCTCAGGTTACGTATGTAACCATGGTTCCCTGAGTAGGGAACGAGAAACCGCGTCCTCTAGGTTTCTTGCCATGCTTCAGACGAAGAAGTGAATGACATTTTCTCCCGGTGCCTATTTATACTATCGTCGCAACGGTTGGTCGGACGTCATGGCTGTCGCCGCGGCTGTTGTTGGTGGTTTTCAAGTATGCTTCAGACAAGCCGGTCACGAAGAAGGCGTCCCCCATAGCGAGAGAGAAGAGAGAATTTTAACAAAATAATACGCATAGCGTCACAGAACTGGATGGTATATCAGCAACAAATCACAACCCTGCCATTCGAAATGTAAATGAAATTAGAGCCAGTTATACTGCAGATGTGACTTGCTCATTTTAATATTTTATTATCAAATTTATATGTAATTATATTAAAAATGTAATCTATAGCATTCGATGCAAACTGTGAAAAGAAAACCACAGACAACTATTCAATTTACAAAAATATTCTTTGCACATTCAAAGTCACAATATTCTTTTATATTTTGCTCAGTAAAGGTGAGCTCTGACTGCGCTGCCCTGACATTTCACAGACGCTCCCCGCGGGACACACACGGCTGTTTATGCCCATTTCAAAGAGGAGGAAGAAAAAAAATCTGTGATAATCTCGACAATTATGCACGCAAGCTGATCCAAACACCTGGCCTTTCTTTCGAGGTCTGTCTAGCATGTACACACACACACATTATCTCACTGTCATTTTCTGTCTCTCATTGTGCTGTGATGCATTTGTACAACATTGACATCTCCCTGTCTTACCTGTTGGAACTGCATCCATCTGCTGTCTGCTGCTAATTGTTTTCCCCCTCTCTTGGGGTTTTAGATGAAGTTATCTCTCCTACTTTCTGCTCAAACGGACACTTTTCAGACTCAACAAAAATATGCTGTTTTGCTCCTTCTGCAGCCAAATTTCATGCAAATCAGTGTCTTAAATGTTATGCAATGGCTGAATATTTCTATATTAGGAGCTTTTTATCAACAAATCAAACCCTTCATTCTGCAATTCTCATTGACCACCCTAAACCATTTATTCACTTACTCTGAAATTTGTCTGTACAACGTTAAAGTTTACACCTTAACTTCAACTTCCTCAGATTTTCTTAGCTGTTCTAGATGTAAACAGGACATACACACATTACTTACATGCAGTGGCATCCACAAGTCTGAGACCACTTTTTTGTGCTTTAAAACACAAAAGCATATAAACTTTCAGGATTATCCATTTTACTAAAATTGGAAAGGGATGGATGGATGGGGAGGAGCTCCAATCTCCGGTATCAGAGTCCTCACCAGACGTTATGTTTCGATATAATTTCCAGCTCTACTCACTCATTATAAATGCCTCTGAAATATTAACGCTGGGTCATTACAGTGCAGTTATTGCCCCTTTAATAAGACATTCATTAGACTGCAATAATAGCTGTTATGCAGAACAGAGCTTTGCAGGTCCAGCTTTTAGACTGTCACACAGTTGTTAGAGGTGAGTGAGTAGAAACGTTTATGAGAGTGACTTCTCTATAATTCATGTGTTGAATTGTCCTCACGTGTCTTTATAAAATGAGGGTCATTATGGGAGTTTGTGAGTCAGTTTTGTCTGTCTAAAAATGTGTGTGAGTCAGTTTTGTGACTTCTGTTTGACTGGAGCTTCCCTCTTCATTGTCACACTGCTCAGGGCCATGAGCGATGACCTCACTGCACTCATCATTCACAATAAAAGATGACATCAACAGAAGACCACCATGCTCTATTCAATAAACTATTTATTTTTACTACTATGTGTATCTAATTGGATATTTCCATAGACGTTTGTTATAGAAACAAACTCGTGTAAAAAAAAAACTAACAAAAAAATTCTTTAAATAACTGACACAATTAGATATATTTTCTCAACATTTAAATCAAATTCTACATTTTTTATTGTACAATTTACTGTAAACCTCTTTGGATATTTTTATTGATTAAAGCTTTGCAATGGTATAAGCTACATGAAAATATCAGCCCATATATGTTTGGTATAGAAATAAATCTATGTAACATTGCCTTTTCTAAGGTTAAATAAATGTTTATTAAAATAAAATAAATTAATTAATTAATTTAAAATGTATGAGGTATTCTATAAATATTTATATAAATATAGAATTCTGTAAAAAAAATATATAATTAAATTCTACATTTGTAAACAACTTTGGATATTTGTATAGATTAAAACTTTGCTATATTATAAGCTACACATAAAAATATCAATATCACGTTTAATAAAGTACTATTTAATTTCTAGGAGACCTGAATATTAATTAGATATAGGCTGAAAGACCAAGAAGAAGAAAATACTCTGGGTGTGTCAGCATGAACTGGACGTTGTCAAACAGAGGATGGGTAAAGTCAGACCTCTATGGGTACAAAGAAGAACTGCAGGTCTGCATAACTCATATCAGAATGCATGTCATCATGAGACAAAACAGCAATGGGATGGAATAAAACAATCCCTTTTTGCAAATTTCATCTCTAAACATTGTTATGCTCTTATCCTCAATACATATGTCTGCCAGACATTTCCATGTTTCTCCTGCAGTGTGATCTATTTTTAAAACAACCTATTCTCCCTTCATCTTTTCCTTCTCAGCTACCCTTAAATAATGGCTTTACTGTAGAATAAACTGACACATCCTGACCAATCATGAAACTATTCAAATTTAAAGTGAAAATTTAAAGGCAAGTGAGAAGTGAGTGAGAAGGCAAAATATATGTATCTTCTTTCTATCGTTCTACATTGGTAAACATCAAAGTATGCACTAATAAAATGTGTAGAAACAATTTACATTCAGAAATTGTTAGCAAATTTGACAGTAACAAAGAAACAACAAGAAACTAAACATTACATTAAGTAAAAACTGAAATTGTATCTTATTGTAAAACATACTCAAATAATCTGTTTTATTTACAACTTCAAAAAATAATTTATTTTAAAGAACTGTAATTAAATTGAATCATTGTCAGAACAACTTTTTACATTATTTATCTAATAATTAAAACAGGCGTTACTAATCATAGCCTAGATTTTCAAAAAAGCATTCAAACTTCTAGCTCATCTTCAAAAGGACATTTTAGGGACAGCAGAATAAATAAAACATTCAGAATTCTCGGTTCTATTCTCTGCAGGCATAGCTAAACACACCCAAAACGCTCTCTGCTTCTGTAAACCAACGTGATCCCTGGATCTGTGATCCCAAAGCACGTGTAATTTCTCCTCCATTACATTTCTCCGTCAGAGAACAGTCCATGATTTTACTAAACACAAAACAAGTCATCCTCCGGGACCCTGATAAACCCTGCTGCCTCAGCACTGGCTGCCCTTCAGAAGCCTGATTCTAAAAAAAGACGCCTGTGGAGGTGAAACAAAGCTATCAGGCAATGCAGACAAGCCTCAGTAGTCCTCTGCACAGACAGAGCTGCAAAGCCACTACTGAGAACCCCATAAATGCTGTGTATGTGTGTGAAAGCCAGAATAAATCAAGCAGACAGGTTTTCTCTTTTCTTTTTTGCTGCTTACCCTACAAGGACAGTTTTAGAGTCAGTGGACATTCAGGGCTTAGGACAGATAAATAACGGTATATATACATTTCAGAATGAATGCTGAAACATTATAATAGCATAGTGTAAGTGTTTTCAAGCGAAAAGGCACCAGAACCAGCACTTTTAATCTTGTATTAATCTCTGTATTCATGAATTAAAAAAAACTAAAATACATATATAAGACAATAGATTACTACGCCTAAACCCCTTAACCCCCCAAATAATACAAAAACGGAAAAAAACCCACATTTGATTTAAAACATAAGATTTTAAGTAAAAATACTAAAATAGAATTTATTGCCAAAGGACTCAAACTTTTTATTACAGTTTTGATAAACAATTCTTTTACTCTTTATAGTTTGTACATTAACAGCACGTTACACTAACAGATTGGGTTGCTGCAAGGATTTATTGTTTTTATTTAGAAAAGTTGTAATGAGGGGCATCGGGGGAAAGAAATAGCTGCTTATTGCAACTATGTTATGTCCTCCCCTTTTGGTCTAGGGGTAAATGGGAACAACGAACAATAATGAGGAGACTTTGAGGATCTCCAGCTCTCCAGTCCCAGAAATCACAACCAACCACAGATTTGAGTTTGAAAACGGCTTGGGTGCCTTTTAATTTTAACTCAATCAAGGGATTCAAAAAAAGGATAACATTAATACAAAAGTAACAGTAAATACAAACAAAGAAACATTACCTCGGGAGGAGTCGTAGGCAGAAAACAAAAAAAAAAAACACAAACAAAAAAAACATACATCTAACAAAAGGGGAAAATATTAAATGACCTATACATTAAAGAAAATAAACAAAACAACACAAAACTTCCCTCACTCCCTAACTAACCATTAAACAGGAAAAAATGTATGGGTATCCTCCACCCTACCTTACCCACAAGCTTAACTGATTATTAAGCAAATCATCAACTCAGGAACCATTGTGACAACTCAACAAAGAACACAACAAGCGTGATAAGCGCTCATGGGCTAGGAGAGCGAAACAACCTCAAATGCTCAATTCCTCCACGCTCTCTCTGCTATTTTGAACTAGAAGCCAGCAATCACGCACCAATCAGGTTGTGGACAGCGCATTCAGGTGGATGAGCGCAGCTGATCATCACTAGCCTATCAAGCACAGACACACAGGTAGAGAGAGAAAGGGAGAGAAAGAGAGCAAAAATACAAACACTAACAACACTCTTTGTATCAATAATAGAGACAAAAATTAACAAGTCATTAGACATAACACTTTGCAAAGCGAAGCCAACACCATCATTCTGGGCTTACACTAAAAACAATCAGGGTTTACATCCTGAAAGCACATGTTTCCATCATCTTTTCCTGCTCCTCGTCTCTCCTTCTCTTTCTTCCTCTCTGTCTCTCAGTGAGCCTATGATCAATTCTGTCATGTTTAATCAGTGGCTAAACTCCCAGCGGCTGCTGTTTCTCCACTCACACTCCTGAGAGTGAATTAATTCAGCAAATCAGGTTTTTTATTGTCTTCCCGACACCCTCATTTGTTTGCCTGATGCCACCTGCTTCCCCTTTTATTCCCTCTTTTTCAACATGCTCTAAATATACCGTCTCTCTTCCGTTCATTTACCATACCAGCTCACCACACCCTTTCTGCTCATACTGACTCCGCATGCTCTTTCCCGTTTTCTCTCCCCTCTTGCTTTCTCTCTGTCTCTCTCTCACTCTGTGTGTGGGTGTGGCAAAATGCAGCATTGGCTGGTTTTAAAGAAACAGAGCCGGGTTGCTATGACAACCTGAAGATGAAGGGATAAGAAAAGACACAAAGTGCCAAGATCGCAATGTAAACATTATGGCGCATGTTTGGACAGGAAGTGAGGGAGACAGAGGAGTAAAAGGAACAAAAAAGACACATGCTATTTGATTAACTACTGGTCAATGATTATGCCAATAAATCATATGCTTTAGCTCATAACTGTAGGACATAACTACGAATGGGTAATGGAGCAAAAAATATTCAATATTTTATGGTTTATTTTGCTCTAAACGCACTTCAAGGAGTCAGGGGGACCATAACCCTAACCAAACAGCTATTATTGCCCATTTTATTCTAAATGTTTAAGGCTAAAAACAATAAATATGCTGTGCTAAGATAATAATGCAATAAAGATTATTTTTAAAATGATGCTGCAAACGAATTGTTAAATCAGAGTTACAAATTCATTGATTTGAACTGATTGATGGACAAAGAATTTAATTGTACCATTTGCCAAAGCTAACAATTGATTTACAGATGCAATTCTACATTCTTTACTTTAACGTTCTCATTCTTGCAAGTCATGATACAAGGACGAATTGGAAGGAAAATGTTCTAATGACATGGTCTTGGATTTTTTTTTAATTATTATTTCACTGCAAAATAATATATTGTGAATAATAAATCTATCTTGCAGCACAACTGATGTTGAATTGAGTTTCTCTTCATACGAGTGGACCTCTTTGCATTAAGGCACATTACTAAAATGTAAAGCAATTAGCTGAACTGTATCTTAGTAATGTGCTTATGAAATCAATTTAATGCTCTGTACAAGCCAGAGTCAGTGCAGGACTGTAATGAAACCTTTGCTGCTGACACTCTTATTCATACTGCTGGTCAACAAATATCAAATGAACAACCTCTGCTCATATAAGCAAACTATCACAAACACACACATATACCACTCACTCTATAAAGAGCATGACTGTGTCTGCGGTTGTTGTCACAGTGACTCTTGTCCTCAGCAGAACTGGAGCACAGGGTGGGGCTTCGGTGTGATTGACAGTGATGATGTCAGAACTATGAGCTCAGACTGCAAACCATGGGCTCCTGCAGCGCAGAACGGAAAATTACCGGCCCCTCCCCCACTACATGTCCCATCTCTCTCCCTCTCTTTGGATTTTTCCCTCTACCTTTTATCCCATCTCTCCTTCCTCAACACCCCCACTCTCCTCCCTTTCTCTATCCCTCTTTTTTTCCCTTTTTCTCTCCATCCCCCTCCGTTCGCCCACACAGGCAACATGCATCCGCTTGCGGAAAATCTCAGCCGGTGCAGAGACAATAATAGAGCTGAATTCTGTTTTGTGTGGTTCTGCTTAACGCAACAAAACACAGCAAAGCACAAACCTGCAGGTGTACTGTAAAACAGCAGAATAGATAACATTAAGATATCTACTGTATATATTACAGTAATATATACAGAAAAATTATAATATCTATACAGTGGGGAAAAAAAGTATTTAGTCAGCCACCAAATTGTGCAAGTTCTCCCACTTAAAAAAGATGAGAGAGGCCTGTAATTTTCATCAGAGGTATAACTCAACTATGAGAGACAAAATGAGGAAAAAAAAAAATCCAGAAAATCACATTGTAGGATTTAAAGAATTTATTTGCAAATTATGGGGGAAAAAGTATTTGGTCAATAACAAAATTTAAACTCAATACTTTGTTATATACCCTTTGGTGGCAATGACAGAGGTCAAACGTTTTATGTAAGTCTTCACAAGGTTTTCACACAATGTTGCTGGTATTTTGGCCCATTCCTCCATGCAGATATCCTCTAGAGCAGTAATGTTTTGGGGCTGTCGACTGGGCAACACAGATTTTCAACTCTCTCCAAAGATTTTCTATGGGGTTGAGATCTGGAGACTGGCTAGGCCACTCCAGGACCTTGAAATGCTTCTTACGAAGCCACTCCTTCGTTGCCCGGGCGGTGTGTTTGGGATCATTGTCATGCTGAAAGACCCAGCACGTTTCATCTTCAATGCCCTTGCTAATGGAAGGAGGTTTTCACTCAAAATCTCACGATACATGGCCCCCATCATTCTTTCGTTTACACGGATCAGTCGTCTGGTCCCTTTGCAGAAAAACAGCCCAAAAGCATGATGTTTCCACCCCCATGCAACTCAGCATTCTTTCTCCTCCAAACACGACAAGTTGAGTTTTTACCAAAAAGTTCTATTTTGGTTTCATCTGACCATAGACATTCTCCCAATCCTCTTCTGGATCATCCAGATGCTCTCTAGCAAACTTCAGATGGGCCTGGACATGTACTGGCTTAAGCAGGGAAACACGTCTGGCACTGCAGGATTTGAGTCACTGGCGGCGCAGTGTGTTACTGATGGTAGCCTTTGTTACTTTTTGGTCCCAGCTCTCTGCAGGTCATACACTAGGTCCCCCCGTGTGGTTCTGGAATTTTTGCTCACAGTTCTTGAGATCATTTTAACCCCACGGGGTGAGATCTTGCATGGATCCCCAGATCGAGGGAGATTATCAGTGGTCTTGAATGTCTTCCATTTTCCAATAATTGCTCCCACAGTTGATTTCTTCACACCATGCTGCTTACCTATTGCAGATTCAGTCATCCCAGCCTGGTGCAGGTCTACAATTATGTTTCTGGTGTCCTTTGACAGCTCTTTGGTCTTGGCCATTGGTGGAGTTTGGAGTGTGACTGTTTGAGGTTGTGGACAGATGTCTTTTATATTGATAACGAATTCAAACAGATGCCATTAATACAGGTCACGAGTGGAGGACTGAGGAGCCTCTTAAAGAAGAAGTTACAGTTCTGTGAGAGCCAGAAATCTTGCTTGTGTGTAGGTGACCAAATACTTATTTTACATAGGAATTTACCAATTAATTCTTTAAAAATCATACAATGTGATTTTCTGGAGTTTTTTTCTCATTTTGTCTCTCATAGTTGAGGTTATACCTATGATGAAAATTACAGGACTCTCTCATCTTTTTAAGTGGGAGAACTTGCACAATTGGTGGTGACTAAATACTTTTTTTCCCCATTCTGTATATTTATTATATATTATATATATTATACACACACACACACACACATATAACATACATACTTCTTTTACATACATATTTCACTACAACCACAATGCAGATAACTCTGCGTTACACTTTGTAGTGGATTGCATCAGAGACAAACACAACCGGATTGATCTAAAAGCATAGGGATGATAGAGAGAAAGCATCCAACTGGCCAATAACAATATCAAACCATGCAAAAAAATAAAATACAGGTTTAATTTGCGAATGAGACAGCACTATATATAGGGATATAAGACAGCCCTTCTCCAAATTACAAGCTGTAGAAATTATCTGTATTGCTCCCACCCTGCTGAGAGGCCTCAGCTGCAATGAGAGATAGTGTGTGGATAGACTGCAGTTAAAATTCTAATCTACTGAACCCTGTTTACGAAGTGAATTTAAATGAAAATTCAATTGGGAAATAGCTTCTAAAATGATTGAAAGGCACACAAAGAGGTTGAAAAGAAGCACCACCAGTAACGGGTACTACCTGCAGAAAGTAAAAAAAAGCTAAAAAATAGGGAAAAGGCATGTGTTCAGTAAGATAGAAATGTAAGCCCAGTAGTAGCATCCTTTTTTGCCGTTTATGTGCCAGAGATCATCCAAGGGGAGCACAGAAGCCGGGCATGGACTCCTTAACAAACATGACCCAGGCAGCGACAAATCCGCTCCACGTGACAGCCGTCTGACTCATGTTCAGACCTAGAAACAAATGTAGTAATCTCTGCATAATACAAGTGTCCAGAACTGGGGAAAAAAGCAATAAAGAAAAAAAATAACAATAAAATAACAGCTGCAAATATGAGGAAAACCCCTTGAAACTGATCTGTATAGTTTGGCCAAACATAAAATTTGGTATTCCATATAGGCATCATAAAAAAATTACTGCTCAATTCAGCACACTGCTGCTGGACAGATTCAAACTATGCTTATCAGTGTGTTTCAGCACCATGGAGAGCTCTCAGTCTCAGGCGAACCTAAAAAGGTCCATGAATCAGCAGAGGTGTCAGGAACTCAATACAAGACTTGGAACTATGTAAAAGCACACATAGGAACTTCAGGCTAAAAATTATATTTTAACTGGACAAATAGAGCCCCCCTAGAAAGGCTTACCTTTTCTTTATTAGGAAGTGTTTGTGTTCTGGTAAATGTGTCTCCTCCATTAATACTGATTAGTTCTGCATCTGCAGGAGGAAATGGCGCAGGGAAAACCACTACGTCACTCTTCAGTGTGTCGGAGCTAAAACACACGTCATACTGCTGAGTAGATTTGGAGTAAGACCAGCTCCCGTCAGGGTGAGTGGTGATCATCGGGGCGCTGTACCTGCCCAAATTGCTGTCTGTCCTGTGGCATTTTACAGCTATCAAACTGATGAGACTCAGGAAAAAGATGACGGACACGCACACAATGGCGATCAGCAAATACAGATTTAAATCCGAGAAACTCTCCTCCTTTATCGGCACGTGTCTGAATGGAGTCTTGAGGTCACCTGCGCTTTCAACAACTACAACATCAATAGACACAGTCGCTGACAGTGAGGGCTCTCCGTTATCACAAACCAAAATGACCAACGGGTGAGTTTTCAGGTCATTGTCACTCATTCTCCTCTTAGTCCTGATCTCCCCGCTGCTGGTTCCGATTCGGAACAGACTGTTACCTTTGGGTTCAGAGATGTGGTAAGACAGCAGCGCATTGTAACCAGAATCTGCATCTACAGCCCTGATCTTGGCCACAAAGTAGCCCGCATCAGCAGAATAGGGAATGTTCTCTGTGTTAACAGAACCGAGCTCGGAATAGGGCGCGAGAATCCCGGGACTGTTGTCATTCTCATCCAGGATAAAAACATTGACAGTCACGTTACTGCTGAGCGGAGGAACACCAGAGTCTGTGGCCTGAACTTTATACTCAAACGTTTTTGTCTCCTCATAGTCAAATGACTGTAAACTGTGTATATCCCCACTATCAGGGTTTATACTAACAGCAGAATATGAATTTCCAGATTTATGAAGTGGTTCCAATAATCCATAAGTAATTTTGGAATTTTCATCTAAATCTGGATCAACAGCTGAAATAGTGTAAATGATTTGGCCTTTATGGCCATTTTCTTTTACAAAAATATTTATGACAGGATTTGGGAAACTTGGCGGATTGTCATTAACATCAGATACATATACTGTAAAAACACGAGTGGCAGAAAGAGGCGGAGTCCCTTCATCTGACGCCATGATTGTGACATTATATCGATCAACACGCTCTCTATTCAACGGCCCATCCACTACAAGAGAATAATAGTTTTTATACGACGACTGTAATTTAAAAGGAACATCACCTACCACGTTCCCATGCGTATTCCCATGTTTTCCCGAGTCTTTGTCCGATATCGTTATCAAAGCAACCGTTGTTTCTTTTTTAGCATCCTCCCTTACTATGTTCACTTGTGACATTAATGATATTTCTGGCTCATTGTCGTTTATATCTAAAACCTCTACTAATATTTTACAGTGCGCGGATCGCGGACTCGACCCTTTGTCTTTAGCCTGAGCATGAATCTCGTATGCATTGTGTTGCTCAAAATCCACACTGCCCTGCACTGAAATCACGCCGGTGGAAGAGTCCATTTTAAAAAGGCTATTTGCTTTGTCATCGCTGTCTTGGGGCACTAAAGAATAAATAATTTCACTATTCACACCCTCATCTAAATCACTGGCATTTAGATGTATGACTAATGTTCCCACTGGTGCATTTTCAACAAGTTGCACTTTGTAAAGAGCTTTACCAAACACGGGTGCGTTATCATTCACATCTTGCACATTTATGACTATCTGCATTGTACCTGATTTAGGAGGTTTTCCTCCGTCTACAGCAGTCAGTGTGAGCTGGATCACAAGCTGTTTTTCTCGATCTAAAGCTTTCTGCAGTACTAACTCAGACGACACACTCTGCTCTCCTCCGCTTTGTACGTCCAGAGAAAAGTGCTCATTTGGACTCAGCTTGTAGTTTTTAACCGAGTTCACGCCAACATCAGGGTCCGAGGCTCTAGGCAACTGAAATCGGTCTCCAACAAAGGACAATTCTGAAATATTAAATTGCTTAGAATTCATACGAAACGACGGAGCATTGTCATTAATGTCTAAAATGTTTATCTCAATGCGAAACAGGTTTAACGGATTATCAACAATGACTTCTAAATTCACTGAACATTGCGGTGAGGCTGGACAAAATTCCTCCCTGTCGATCCTTTCGCTGACAAACAGAACACCGGTTTTCAAATTAACCTCAAAATATGTCCTTCCCAAAACTGCGGGGATATGAAATCCGCGTGATTCCAATTCTTGAACATTCAAATTAAGATCCTTTGCGATATTTCCAACAAACGTCCCCGTGTTCACCTCCTCTGAAATGGAATATGCGATCTGGGCTGAAGCTATTGACAGCAAGCGCAGCAAAACCAGACAAAAAACGGTCCCACCAAGAAGAATTATCCGAGCCATTGCGCATCTATTTAGTAAATATTAATAAAACATGTTCCATTCTTTGGTTAAATTATCCTATATGCCAATTCGTTTCAATGCTTACAGCCATAAAGACGAAACAGAACAAAGCGCATAAGCGCGCGCTCAAAGCAGATTGAGGAGGAGCCAATGTGGGCGCGCACAAAAGTTGCAAAACACTTCAATACTGACACCAAGTGGCTTCGAAAAGAAAACTATAATATGACAATATCAGTTAAAATATTACTTTTCTTATTATCGGTACATTTTAGAAATATGACAAAAACATTTGCTTTATATGTTATATCTTACCTTTTCTTTATTAGGAAGGGTTTGTGTTCTGGTAAAAGTGTCTCCTCCATTAATACTGATCAGTTCTGCATCTGCAGGAGGAAATGGCGCAGGGAAAACCACTACGTCACTCTTCAGTGTGTCGGAGCTAAAACACACGTCATACTGCTGAGTAGATTTGGAGTAAGACCAGCTCCCGTCAGGGTGAGTGGTGATCATCGGGGCGCTGTACCTGCCCAAACTGCTGTCTGTCCTGTGGCATTTTACAGCTATCAAACTGATGAGACTCAGGAAAAAGATGACGGACACGCACACAATGGCGATCAGCAAATACAGATTTAAATCCGAGAAACTCTCCTCCTTTATCGGCGCGTGTCTGAATGGAGTCTTGAGGTCACCTGCGCTTTCAACAACCACAACATCAATAGACACAGTCGCTGACAGTGAGGGCTCTCCGTTATCACAAACCAAAATGACCAGCGGGTGAGTTTTCAGGTCATTGTCACTCATTCTCCTCTTAGTCCTGATCTCCCCGCTGCTGGTTCCGATTCGGAACAGACTGTTTCCTTTGGGTTCAGAGATGTGGTAAGACAGCAGCGCATTGTAACCAGAATCTGCATCTACAGCCCTGATCTTGGCCACAAAGTAGCCCGCATCAGCAGAATAGGGAATGTTCTCCGTGTTAACGGAACCGAGCTCGGAATAGGGCGCGAGAATCCCGGGACCGTTGTCATTCTCATCCAGGATAAAAACATTTACAGTCACGTTACTACTGAGCGGAGGAACACCGGAGTCTGTGGCCTGAACTTTAAACTCAAACGTTTTTATCTCCTCATAGTTAAAAGACTGTAAACTGTGTATATCTCCACTGTCAGAGTTTATGTTGATCATGGATGTTACTGGGCCGCTTTTCGAGCTTTCTAGTAAAGAATATGTTATCCGAGCATTATCACCTACATCAGGATCAAAAGCAGATACAGTATGAATAACAGCTCCAATCTGACTGTTCTCTTTCACATAAACATTAATGACGGGCTCTGGAAAGCGCGGCGCGTTGTCATTCACATCAGAAACGTGTACAGTAATGACACTGGTGCTAGAGAGAGGCGGAGTGCCTTCATCAGTAGCTGTGATAGTCACGTTATACTCAGACGCGCGCTCTCTGTCTAAAGGCCCGTTAACAACTAAAGTATAATAATTATTGTACGACTTCTGAACTTTAAAAGGAGCAGAGCCCTGAATGTTTAATGTTACCAGTCCGTTTTTACCAGCATCACTATCAGTTACAGTTATCATTCCAACCATTGTGTCAATCGGAGCATCTTCTTTAACAGTTCTCACTAAAGACGTCACAGATATCTCTGGTATGTTGTCATTGACATCCTCGACCTCGACCAGTACTTTACAGTGTGCTCCTCTCGGGTTATTACTTTTATCTTTTGCTTGTACTCGAAGTTCAATTGCATTCTTCTGCTCATAATCTACATAATTTTTTACAGTAATTTCACCTGTTTCTGGATTTATCAAAAATGCATCTACATTTTTATCATTGTTGTGGTTGACAATTGCATACATTATCTCACCGTTTACGCCCTCGTCTAAATCAACAGCTTGAACCGTTATCACATGAGCACCAGGCGCTGCATTCTCAGTAATTTTAGCTTTGTACAATGACTTACTGAAAACAGGAATATTATCGTTAACATCAACAACGTTAACTATAATTTCTGTTGTACCAGATTTTGGAGGTTTTCCTCCGTCTACAGCGGTCAGTGTAAGATGAATTACAGCTTGTTTTTCTCGATCTAAAGCTTTCTGCAATACTAATTCAGCAGACACACTCTGATCTCTTCCGCTCTGTACATCGAGAGAAAAGTGTTCATTCGGACTCAGCTTGTAGCTCTTTAAGGAGTTACTGCCCACATCTGCGTCAAACGCGCTTTGCAATGGAAACCTCTCCCCTGAAATAGTTGATTCGGTAATATTCAGATGTGTGACTGATGTCCGAAATACGGGTGCATTATCATTAATGTCAACAACATTTATTTCAAATCGGTAAATATTCAATGGTGAGCTAATCATGGCTTCTAAAGGCAGAGAACATTTAATATTCTGCTCGCAAATCTCTTCTCGATCAACTCTCTCTCTGACATGGAGAATTCCAGTTTTAGTATTAACATCGAAATACCTCTTGTTCGGTCCCGGAACAATATGAAACCCTCGAACCTCAAGGTCCTGAATATTCAGATTAAAATCCTTCACCAAATTCCCAACTGTAGTGCCTGTGTTTGCTTCCTCCGACACTGAATACACCAGCTGTCCGCCCGCTATATTCCAAAGCCAACACAGAAAGTACACAGAAATCCAAACCCGAAATCTTGATTGCCCTTTGGATGCCATTGCCTCTGTATCTTCTGAATATGCCAAAATCATAAAAATCTGACAGCATCGTATCTGAGGAAATGTTCAAACGAAACCACGCACTACAGCAGCTTCCAGACACAATGGTGAATTCTGAACAAAGCCTCTCTGCTCCGGAAGCTACAAAATGAGGCGGAGCTTAGTGGAGTCAGGAAAATTCTCGTGTAAAATGAAAGGCTAGTGACATCATGCGGACAACTGCAAACTGCACCGTTTCTAAATAAAATATTTTTATATGTTTAAGCCTTCGGTTATAGGACCATAAAATTAAAATACATTTGATAATGCCTAAAATGGAGGAAGTATCGTTGAGTGTCCAGATTATACTGGCTATAATCAGAACAGTGACATTGAACTCACACACTTAACAAGCCAATTTAATAACTGGAAAAAAGTACAAGACAGGTTTAGAGGACCTGAAACTGAGTTATATTACTTATGTTAGTGCAGGGTTTTTTAAAGTTTCATTTTTTTTTTTGGTCAGCCAAACACCTTTGTATGGAAGCCCGTTCCCGCCACTTTGAGAAAAATAATATAATTCTTTAAGTCATAATAATGAGAAACTTTCTAAAAATTATGACTTAGTATCTCATAATAATGAGAAACTTTCTCATAATAACGACTTACTATGTCATAGTAATGAGAAACCTTCTCATAATTATGAGTTAATATATCGTAATATTCAGGCTTCCCCTACCTTGGCTTAAATTATTTACTTAAAGTACCCCCTGTGATTTAAGTAAATATTTAAATAATTATGGCACTTTTGTATTTTTCTGCATGTTGTTTCAAAAAAAACATTTATTTTTAACCGTTTGAAAGTTTCATCAGAATAGTTTACAGAGGTATTGTTTATTACAGATATAATAAATGGCAGGACAATTTCATCACGATATACGGTTTCCAAAAGATCAGAGCTATCAATAGTATTTACTGTAATTGTTTAAAATGTTATGGAAATGTTCAGTACGCATACCACACAACACACACACACACACACACAATACTTTGACAACCAACAGATTTTCAACAAATCAAAAATATTGGTTGGGTAACATACAGCATAACATATCTACTAATATGTATCACATGTTTAAATAAAGTTTTGACAAAAGTTTTATAAAATGATAAACCTCACATTTCAGCCTTAAATTTTTTGTCAAAATGATACAAAAGAGATTTTATCTACTTCATAAACAAATTCTACCAGGCTACTTTATAGATAGCGTTTTAGAGAATTTGTAGAGGCACATTAGTTGGTTTTCCATCTATCAATAAGAGTTTACAGAAAAAAATGTTGGTCCCAGATGTCGCACTGGTCCGAACAAAACAGTAGAGGTCTGAATAAAACTTAAACCACTGTTTGACAGAAGTTGTGCTTATGGAACAGCAGAAATAGAGCTGTTTTCACGGTAAACTCTCTAAACAAAGGACCACTGCGATCATAAACACTACTTTATTACACATTTCAACTTTATATTTCAAAATGATTTGTTTATTTAAATGTTATAATTGAACTCTAATGTTATCAATTAATATTTTTTCAGCAACTCACGAACCCCCTGAAAGAGCAGTAGATAAGAACATATGCGTTTTCAGCACCATGGACAGAGTATGTCTGTGCAAAAGAAGATAAAACTGCAGTTTAAGCCTTCTTGCAACAAGAATAGATTAATTTAGGGAGAAATAAGGTAAAACTGATTCTTATTTCTCCTCAACCCTGATATAAAATCACCTGAATTAACAATATAGAGCACGAAAATTCAAAGTAGAAACACCAGCTAATTAAAGCGTTTTCCTCACGTCACGTGTGATACAAATATCTTACCTTTTCTTTATTAGGAAGTGTTTGTGTTCTGGTAAAAGTGTCTCCTCCATTAATACTGATCAGTTCTGCATCTGCAGGAGGAAATGGCGCAGGGAAAACCACTACGTCACTCTTCAGTGTGTCGGAGCTAAAACACACGTCATACTGCTGAGTAGATTTGGAGTAAGACCAGCTCCCGTCAGGGTGAGTGGTGATCATCGGGGCGCTGTACCTGCCCAAACTGCTGTCTGTCCTGTGGCATTTTACAGCTATCAAACTGATGAGACTCAGGAAAAAGATGACGGACACGCACACAATGGCGATCAGCAAATACAGATTTAAATCCGAGAAACTCTCCTCCTTTATCGGCACGTGTCTGAATGGAGTCTTGAGGTCACCTGCGCTTTCAACAACCACAACATCAATAGACACAGTCGCTGACAGTGAGGGCTCTCCGTTATCACAAACCAAAATGACCAGCGGGTGAGTTTTCAGGTCATTGTCACTCATTCTCCTCTTAGTCCTGATCTCCCCGCTGCTGGTTCCGATTCGGAACAGACTGTTTCCTTTGGGTTCAGAGATGTGGTAAGACAGCAGCGCATTGTAACCAGAATCTGCATCTACAGACCTGATCTTGGCCACAAAGTAGCCCGCATCAGCAGAATAGGGAATGTTCTCCGTGTTAACGGAACCGAGCTCGGAATAGGGCGCGAGAATCCCGGGACTGTTGTCATTCTCATCCAGGATAAAAACATTGACAGTCACGTTACTGCTGAGCGGAGGAACACCGGAGTCTGTGGCCTGAACTTTAAACTCAAACGTTTTTGTCTCCTCATGGTTAAACGACTGTAAACTATGTATATCTCCACTATCAGAGTTTACGTTGATCATGGGTGTTACCGGGCCGCTTTTCGAGCTTTCTATTAAAGAATATGTTATCCGGGCATTATCACCTACATCAGGATCAAAAGCAGATATAGTATGAATAACAGCTCCAATCTGACTGTTCTCTTTCACATAAACATTAACGACGGGCTCTGGAAAGCGCGGCGCGTTGTCATTCACATCAGAAACGTGTACAGTAATGACACTGGTGCTAGAGAGAGGCGGAGTGCCTTCATCAGTAGCTGTGATAGTCACGTTATACTCAGACGCGCGCTCTCTGTCTAAAGGCCCGTTAACAACTAAAGTATAATAATTATTGTACGACTTCTGAACTTTAAAAGGAGCAGAGCCCTGAATGTTTAATGTTACCTGTCCGTTTTTACCAGCATCACTATCAGTTACAGTTATCATTCCAACCATTGTGTCAATCGGAGCATCTTCTTTAACAGTTCTCACTAAAGACGTCACAGATATCTCTGGTATGTTGTCATTGACATCCTCGACCTCGACCAGTACTTTACAGTGTGCTCCTCTCGGGTTATTACTTTTATCTTTTGCTTGTACTCGAAGTTCAATTGCATTACTCTGCTCATAATCAACGTCTTTTTGCACAGTAATTTCACCTGTTTCAGGGTTTATCGAAAACGCATTTACATTTTTATCGTTGTCGTGGTTGACAATTGTATAAATTATATCACCGTTTACGCCCTCGTCTAAATCAACAGCTTGAACAGTTATAACGTGAGTACCAGGCGCCGCATTCTCATTGATTCGAGCTTTGTACAAAGACTTACTGAAAACAGGAATATTATCGTTAATATCCACAACATTAACAACAATCTGCATTGTACCGGATTTCGGTGGTTTTCCTCCGTCTACAGCGGTCAGTGTGAATTGGATAACAGGCTGTTTCTCTCGATCTAATGCTTTCTGTAAAACCAATTCAGCCGAAACACTCCGCTCTCCTCCGCTCTGAACATCCAGAGAAAAATGCTCATTCGGACTCAGTTTGTAGTTCTTTACCGAATTAACTCCAACATCAGCATCAAATGCTCTGTTTAACGGAAACCTCTCCCCCGGAAAAGCTGATTCACTGACATTCAAATGTGTTATTGATGTCCGAAATGCTGGTGTATTGTCATTAATATCAACAACATTTATTTCAAATCGGTAAATATTCAATGGTGAGCTAATCATGGCTTCTAAAGGCAGAGAACATTTAATATTCTGCTCGCAAATCTCTTCTCGATCAACTCTCTCTCTGACATGAAGAATTCCAGTTTTAGTATTAACATCGAAATACCTCTTGTTCGGTCCCGGAACAATATGAAACCCTCGAACCTCAAGGTCCTGAATATTCAGATTAAAATCCTTCACCAAATTCCCAACTGTAGTGCCTGTGTTTGCTTCCTCCGACACTGAATACACCAGCTGTCCGCCCGCTATATTCCAAAGCCAACACAGAAAGTACACAGAAATCCAAACCCGAAATCTTGATTGCCCTTTGGATGCCATTGTCTCTAAATCTTCTGAATTTGACAAAATCATAAAAATCTGACAGCATAGTATCTGAGGAAATGTTCAAACGAAACCACGCACTACAGCAGCTTCCAGACACAATGGTGAATTCTGAACAAAGCCTCTCTGCTCCGGAAGCTACAAAATGAGGCGGAGCTTAGTGGAGTCAGGAAAATTCTCGTGTAAAATGAAAGACTAGTGACATCGTGCGGACATCTGCAAACTCCACTGTTTCTAGTTGAAATATTTTGATAGGATACATTTTTCGGTTATAGGAGCATACATTTAATATATATTTGATAAAGCCGAGAATGAAGGAAGTGTCCACATTATACCGACTAATCATAATATAAACAATAACAATAATCATACACTTAACAAGCCGATTTAATAACTGAAAAGGGGGGGGGGTACAAGGGAGGTTAAGAACACCTGAAACGCACATATATTACTTCTTTTACAGGGGCTGACGAACTTTTTTTTTGTTTTGTCAGCCGAACACCTTTGGCTTAAATTATTTACTTAAAGTAGCCCCTGTGATTTTAAGTAACTATTTTAATAACGTAATGGTACTTTTTTTTATCTATTTCAAAAACATTTATTTTTAACCACTTTTAAGTTTTTATCAGAATTAGTTTACATAGCTATTGTTATTAGAGATATAAAATGGCATGAAAAGTCCATCACGATTATAGTAACCAAAATTATCAGAGTTATCAATAGTATCACTGCATTGTTAAAATGTGCTGAAAATGTTCAAGAAGTACTCATACAGACAGAAATGTAGTTGAAAACCAACAGATTTTCAACAAATAAAAAATATTGGTTTGGTGACTTGCAGCATAGCATGTTATCTGCTAACATGCATCACGTACAAATAAAGTTCTGATAAAAACGTTTTATAAAATGTTAAATCTCACAATTCAGGCTTTAAATCTTTTATTTTTTTTCAAGAAAAGGATGAGTCAAAATGATACATTATAGGGATTTGATCTACTTCATAAACAATTCTACATACTCTATTATTATTATTATTGAAATTTTTAGAGTGCAGACTAGTTTATTTTCAATCTACCAATTAATAGTTACAAATATACATTTGGTCCAAAACAACAGAAGAAAAACAGTAGATAGGCTGAATAAAAGCTTAAATCCACTGTTTGACAGCAGGTGCTTATGGAACAGCAGAAATAGAGCTGAATTCACGGTAAACTCTCTAAACAAAGGACTGCCGTGATGATAACCACTACTTTATTACACATTTCCACCCTATATATTTAATTTCAAAATTATTTGTTTATTTAAATTTTATTCAAATATTTATTTTATTATTAGCTTTTCATCAACTCACGAACCCCCTGAATGTAAAGCAGATAAGAACATTTGCGTTTTCAGCACCATGGACAGAGTATGTTGGTGCAAAAGAAGATAAAACTGCAGTTTAAAAATTTGTGCAACGAGAGTAGATTCATTTAGGGAGAAATAAGGTAACACTGATTTTTATTTCTCCTCAAACCTGATATAAAATCACCTGAATAAGCAATATAGAGCACGAAAAATTCAAAGTAGAAACAGCAGCTTTAATTAAAGTGCTTTCGTGTAATATAACTCTCTTACCTTTTCTTTATTAGGGAGTGTTTGTGTTCTGGTAAAAGTGTCTCCTCCATTAATACTGATCAGTTCTGCATCTGCAGGCGGAAATGGCGCAGGGAAAACCACTACGTCACTCTTCAGTGTGTCGGAGCTAAAACACACGTCATACTGCTGAGTAGATTTGGAGTAAGACCAGCTCCCGTCAGGGTGAGTGGTGATCATCGGGGCGCTGTACCTGCCCAAACTGCTGTCTGTCCTGTGGCATTTTACAGCTATCAAACTGATGAGACTCAGGAAAAAGATGACGGACACGCACACAATGGCGATCAGCAAATACAGATTTAAATCCGAGAAACTCTCCTCCTTTATCGGCGCGTGTCTGAATGGAGTCTTGAGGTCACCTGCGCTTTCAACAACCACAACATCAATAGACACAGTCGCTGACAGTGAGGGCTCTCCGTTATCACAAACCAAAATGACCAACGGGTGAGTTTTCAGGTCATTGTCACTCATTCTCCTCTTAGTCCTGATCTCCCCGCTGCTGGTTCCGATTCGGAACAGACTGTTTCCTTTGGGTTCAGAGATGTGGTAAGACAGCAGCGCATTGTAACCAGAATCTGCATCTACAGACCTGATCTTGGCCACAAAGTAGCCCGCATCCAAGAAGAAGGAACAAGACTAGAGTTGTCATTCTCATCCAGATGATAAAACAACATGACAGTCACCCTTACTGCTGTAGCGAGGAACACCGGAGTCTGGGCCCCGAAACTTTAAAACTCAAAACTTTTTTACTCTCCGCATAGTTTAAACGACTGTAAACATGTATATCTCCACTGGCAGAAGTTTAAGTGTTGATATCGATGTACTGGGCCGCTTTTCGAACGCTTTCTAGTAAAGGCAAAAATGTCTGTAATGTAAGACAGATATTCACCTACAATCAGGGTCAAAAAGCGAACTATCAAAACGCTATGAATAACAAGCTCCAAGGGCTCTGGAAAGCGCGGCGCGTTGTCATTCACATCAGAAACGTGTATAGTAATGACACTGGTGCTAGAGAGAGGCGGAGTGCCTTCATCAGTAGCTGTGATAGTCACGTTATACTCAGACGCGCGCTCTCTGTCTAAAGGCCCGTTAACAACTAAAGTATAATAATTATTGTACGACTTCTGAACTTTAAAAGGAGCAGAGCCCTGAATGTTTAATGTTACCTGTCCGTTTTTACCAGCATCACTATCAGTTACAGTTATCATTCCAACCATTGTGTCAATCGGAGCATCTTCTTTAACAGTTCTCACTAAAAAAGATGTTACAGAGATTTTGGACCATATCGTTAATGGCAACAATTTCCATAGCACTTTACAAGAGCAGGATCCTTGGTTTACTGCCATTGTCTTTGCCTGCACGCGAACCATTGGAACACCCTCATACTTGGGTCGCCTGAGCCTCTGACATACTCCTACATACGATGGAAGTCCTACAACGAATTGTTATGGAAACAAACAGGTCAATTATTATCTCGTTGCCAAAGAGACTTCTACATGTTAAAAATTATCTGCATTGTTTCCTGAAATCTTGGAGCTTTTCATCCGTCTACAGACGGTTAGTGTGGGAGCTCTATAAACGACTGTTTCTATCGAATCTAAAGCTTTTGTTAGCACCACGCAGCAGGACACACTCGGATCTCCTCCGCTCGAACAGCGAGGAGGAAAAGGGGTTCATTTCGCGACCTCAGTTTGTAGAATCTTTAACAGAATTACGCCCACATCGCTTTGTCAACGCGCCGGCAGGAGCGAATGCTCCCACCTGCGAAAACGCAATTCTGAATATAGATTCAGGCTGTTGATCTTTGATAGTCAGGAAATATTGGGAGGTTATCATTAATATCAAGGAAATTTAACTCAATTGCTATATATTTAAAGGCGGTTCACAATTGCTTTAGAGGTAAGAAACACTTCACATTACAGAGTTCACATATCTCATCTCGGTTCTATTCTGTCCTAAAATAGCAGGAATTACCCAGTCTTCAATTTAAATCGGAATACTGCCGGGTTGGTCTCCGACACAATTTGAAATCAACGTCTTATCAATGTACGTATTTCAAGTTAAAATCCTTAGCTAAATTCCCAAGGCAGTGCTGGGTTTACCTCTCGTTATGGAATACACAATCTGCAATCGTAAAAATCCCAAAGCAGAAGAGAAGACACTACAAAATATCCACACGTTCAAAATATGTCCCTATGTTAAAGCATTTTAAGACATGGCAGTGTATGTTAAATCACCGAAATTCTTCCGCAGACTGTTAAAACGTTTTCTGCTAAAATCCACGAGTGGGACTGTTTCCCAGAGGAAAATGCGTACGACGAACAAGCCGTATCCCGGAAGACAGAAACAAGGGAAAAATGGAGGAGCCTCGTATTGTCAGGAATGCTCACAAAACAGGCGAGACTGACATCGCGCGGATTAACAATTTATAAAAACGAACATCACATCAAGAAAGCAAAACATATTTTTCAACAAAACCAAATAGATACTATTTCAGCTGCAATGGCAAATAACAAAAAAAATTATATCCAGCGAAAAATGATATCAAACAGCACAAGAGAACAAAAAAGCCTGGCTTCTCAAAATGTACGGGGCAGGAAGCAAAATGACAAATAATAAAGACGACAAAGGGGGCCCCTTTTTAAAAAAAGAGATACATGTGTAAGACAAAGTTTGCTCTGCAAACCTCTTACATTAAAATGTTTGCATTCAGCAAAGTTTCCACCTCGTACGAAAAAAAAAGCAGATGATTGATGATTGATTGTCTGTATTGCATAATTCAATAACATTTCTGTTCAACAAATAAAACGCATTACATGTTAGACGACAGGACAAATAACTGTTAATTTGATGCAAAGTGTCAGCAGCACGATGAGCTCTAGTTATACAACAATAACAATATAGAACAAGCAATGTCCATCATGTCTATCGGTTTCACTGCACTCTAAGCTAAAAACACAATATGTTGTCACACTAAACAAATTAATTATAGTCAAGACAGCAAGAGTGAGAATGGCAATTATACGGTACATCTAAAAAACATTGAAATCATGAAAAAGGTCTATATTTTTGGTCATCATTCAGGAAAGGAACCCATATATTATATAGATTCATGACACATAGAGTGGAATATTTCAAGCCTTTATTTCTTGAACTTGATGATTATGGCTTACAGATAACAGAAACCCAAAATTCAGTGGCTCAGAAAATGTGAATATTGTGGAAGTTCAATATTTTAAAGTCATGTTGTCACACTCTAATCAGCTAATTCTCAAAACACCTGCAGAGGTTTCCTGAGCCTTTAAATGGTCTATCAGTCTGGGTCAGTAGGCTACACAATCATGGGAAGACTGCTGACTTGACAGATGTCCAGAAAACAGTCATTGACACCCTCCACAAGGAGGGTAAGCCACAAAAATTAATTGCTAAAGAAGCTGGTTGTTCACAGAGTGCTGTATCCAAACATATTCATAGAAAGTTGAGTGGAAGGAAAAAGTCTGGTAGGAAAAGGTACACCAGCAAGAAAGGGGAAACCGCCAGCCTGAGGGATTGTCAGGCAAAAATCCATTCAAGAATTTGGGGCAGCTTCACAAGGAGTGGACTGAGGCTGGAGTCAGCGCATCAAGAGCCCTACGCATTCCTCGTGTCAAGCCACTCCTGAAACAGAGACAACGTCAGAAGCGTCTTACCAGGGCTGTGGAGAAAAAGAACTGGACTGTTGCTAAGTGGTCCAAAGTCCTCTTTTCAGATAAAAAATAGGTTTTGCATTTCATTTGAAAATCAAGGTCCCAGAGTCTGAAGGAAAAGTGGAGAGGCACAGAATCCAAGCTGCTTAAAGTCCAGTGTGAAGTTTCCACAGTCAGTGATTATTTGGGCTGCCATGTCATCTGTTGGTGTTGGTCCATTGTGTTTTCTGAAGTCTACAGTCAACGCAGCCATCTACCAGGAGATTTTTAGAGCACTTCATGCTTCCTTTTTGCTGACAAGCTTTATGGAGATGCTGTTTTCATTTTCCAGCAGGACTTGGCACCTGCACACACTGCCAAAAGCACCAAAAGCTGGATCAATGACCATGGTGTTACTGTTCTTGATTGGCCTGCAAACTCGCCTGACCTGAAACCCCATAGAGAATCTATGGGGTACAGTCAAGAGGAAAATGAGAAACAAGAGAAAAAAAAAAGCAGATGAGCTGAAGGCCACTGTCAAAAGAAACCTGGGCTTCCATACCACCTGAGCAGTGCCACTGGCTGATTGCCTCCATGCCACGCTGCACTGATGCAGTAATTCTTGCAAAAGGAGGCCCAACCAAGTATTTAGTTCATAGAAATTAACATACTTTTCAGAAGCATGACATTTCTGTTTAAAATATCATTTTTTATTGATCTTATGTAATATTCAAATTTTATGAGACACTGAATTTTGGGTTTTCATCATCTGTAAGCCATAATCATCAAAATTCCAAGAAATAAAGGCTTGAAATATTTCACTATGTGTAATGAATCTATATAATATATGGGTTTCACTTTCTGAAATGATTGACAAAAAATATTGACCTTTTTCATTATATTCTAATTTTTTTAGATGTACCTGTATATGCAGTCTCAAAATCATAAGACTTAATCACCAATGAAAAACAACATAGGAATCACTTATCTTACCTTTCTTTATTAGGAAGTGTTCTGGTTCTGGTAAATGTGTCTCCTCCATTAATACTGATCAGTTCTGCATCTGCAGGAGGAAATGGCGCAGGGAAAACCACTACGTCACTCTTCAGTGTGTCGGAGCTAAAACACACGTCATACTGCTGAGTAGATTTGGAGTAAGACCAGCTCCCGTCAGGGTGAGTGGTGATCATCGGGGCGCTGTACCTGCCCAAATTGCTGTCTGTCCTGTGGCATTTTACAGCTATCAAACTGATGAGACTCAGGAAAAAGATGACGGACACGCACACAATGGCGATCAGCAAATACAGATTTAAATCCGAGAAACTCTCCTCCTTTATCGGCGCGTGTCTGAATGGAGTCTTGAGGTCACCTGCGCTTTCAACAACCACAACATCAATAGACACAGTCTCTGACAGTGAGGGCTCTCCGTTATCACAAACCAAAATGACCAACGGGTGAGTTTTCAGGTCATTGTCACTCATTCTCCTCTTAGTCCTGATCTCCCCGCTGCTGGTTCCGATTCGGAACAAATTGTTTCCTTTGGGTTCAGAGATGTGGTAAGACAGCAGCGCATTGTAACCAGAATCTGCATCTACAGCCCTGATCTTGGCCACAAAGTAGCCCGCATCAGCAGAATAGGGGATGTTCTCTGTGTTAACGGAACCGAGCTCGGAATAGGGCGCGAGAATCCCGGGACTGTTGTCATTCTCATCCAGGATAAAAACATTGACAGTCACGTTACTGCTGAGCGGAGGAACACCAGAGTCTGTGGCCTGAACTTTAAACTCAAACGTTTTTATCTCTTCATAGTTAAACGACTGTAAACTGCGTATATCTCCACTGTCAGAGTTTATGTTGATCATGGATGTTACTGGGCCGCTTTTCGAGCTTTCTAGTAAAGAATATGTTATCCGAGCATTATCACCTACATCAGGATCAAAAGCAGATACAGTATGAATAACAGCTCCAATCTGACTGTTCTCTTTCACATAAACATTAATGACGGGCTCTGGAAAGCGCGGCGCGTTGTCATTCACATCAGAAACGTGTACAGTAATGACACTGGTGCTAGAGAGAGGCGGAGTGCCTTCATCAGTAGCTGTGATAGTCACGTTATACTCTGATTGGCTCTCTCTGTCTAAAGGACCGTCTACAACCAGAGAATATTTATTCTTATAAGTATTCTGTATACGAAAGGGTGCAGAATACTGTATCTTAATTACAACGGCACCGTTTTTTCCCGCGTCTTCGTCTTTCACGGTGATCAATCCCACCATTGTACCAGCAGCAGCGTCCTCTCTCACTGTTTCAGCAAGAGATGTTACGGAAATGTCAGGTACATTATCATTAACATCAACAATTTCAACTAATACTTTACAATGAGCAGCCCTGGGTTTCGGGCCTTTATCTTTTGCTTGGACACGAATTTCTACGGCATTCCTTGCTTCGTAATCAATATTCCCTTTAATAGAAATTATGCCACTGACAGAATCAATAGTAAAAGCGTTGGCAATATTGTCATCGTCATCACTGCGTATAAATGAATAAACTATTTCTCCATTCAAACCCTCGTCAGCGTCACTAGCATGGACAGTGACAACAGAAGTGCCAGGGCGCGCATTTTCCATAATTCTTGTTTTGTAAAGAGATTTACTAAATACAGGGATATTATCGTTTGCATCCTCCACATTAATAATAATTTGTGTTGTTCCGGATTTTGGAGGTTTTCCTCCGTCTACAGCGGTCAATATGAGCTGAATAACAGGCTGTTTCTCTCGGTCTAAAGCTTTTTGCAGCACTAATTCAGCCGACACACTCTGTTCTCCTCCGCTTTGAACATCCAGAGAAAAATGTTCATTCGGACTGAGCTTGTAGCTCTTCACCGAATTACTGCCCACGTCCGCGTCAAACGCACTTGGTAATGTAAATCTCTCACCCGGGAAGGCTGATTCTGCGATATTTAACTCTGTCTTTGGTGACTTAAAAGTAGGAATATTATCGTTTATGTCTACAACATTCACCTCAAGTCGATACATGTTTAAGGGGGAGTTAACAATAGCTTCTAATTCCAGAGAGCATTTGCTGCTCCTTCCGCATAACCGTTCCCTGTCTATTCTCTCTTTGACGAGAAGAACACCACTTTTTAAATTAACACTGAAATACCTTTTGTTTGAGCCTGAAACGATCTGGAACCTACGATGCTCTAATTCTTGAAGATTTAGGTTCAAATCCTTCGCTATATTTCCCACTGTGGCTCCCGGACCAGCCTCCTCCGATACCGAATACATAATCTGCCCATCGGTAATATTCCAAATTGAAAACGTTGTAATAAAATACATCGACCATTTAAATCCGTGTTTCGACATTTTTATAATTCCTTCAATAAATTAGTCTCATCCATTCGGTGATTTAACAACACAACGCCGTAATTCCTTGCAGCTCCTGCAAAAACAGAGACAGTAAAGTGGCCTTTCGTGAACAAAAGTCCCATGTGATAAACTGAACCCTCCCTAACTGAGGAGGAGCTTTGCATAGCTGGGGTAAGAGAAAATCCCGGTCTCTAACGACACCGCGCGGACAAATAGAGGCGAAGAAGATAATTCAGTATAAAGGGACCCAATGTCTTACAATCACAATAGAAGAATTTCAAACTATTTATATTTATAATTATATTATTGAACAATGTTATTAGTGGATAATTAAAATTCAGCAAAAACCTAACTGTATACTGTTTTTTATTTGTAAGTTTTGTCAATTCACACTGCACTTCAAGAAAATCAAAACCAGGGAAAATGAAGTTTCACTACATTAAAAATGCTATAACAAACTTGTCAAAAACATTTATTTCTCTGTCTTTCTCTTTTTACTTATTTATTTATTTGTATGCATGTTTTATTTTTATTTATTTATTTCTGTATTGCGTCATATAAATGTTGTGATTCTCACGACAAGAAAAAAAAAAGGCTTTACGATCGGAGGTGACTAAATCTGCTTTCTTGATGTTTGAGCGCGAGTTGCTCAGTACCACTAACAGCCCCAAATATATATAAAGAAAAAACGCATTGTAAAACAATGCAATGTCCAATGTGAGAAAAATCTTTATCTGTACTCTAAGGGAATAACTACATTATTTTATAAACACATGCAAAAAAATACATGACCAAACAACAGAGAGGACGGCAGTTAGCTATGTAGCTCGAAAACGAAACAAGCACTAAATTCGCCACAATTTATACATGGCAATTTAAGATGAAAGAACTGTGGATTTCGATATTTGCGTTTTCAGCACCACGGACAGAGGGCATTAGCGCAAAAGACGATACAAACCTGTGCGCAATAGAAATACATATTTAGGAAGAAAAAAAAGATAATGATTCATAATTTCCTCCCCTCAATCTTAATATTGAAAAAGAATGACAGATAGCAAGAATAATTCAAGAGAAAAAACATCAGCTCTGAACCACAGTGAAGAGAAAAAATGCGTTTTCATCACTTTTAATAAAAATATCTTACCTTCTCTTTATTAGGAAGTGTTTGTGTTCTGGTAAATGTGTCTCCTCCATTAATACTGATTAGTTCTGCATCTGCAGGAGGAAATGGCGCAGGGAAAACCACTACGTCACTCTTCAGTGTGTCGGAGCTAAAACACACGTCATACTGCTGAGTAGATTTGGAGTAAGACCAGCTCCCGTCAGGGTGAGTGGTGATCATCGGGGCGCTGTACCTGCCCAAACTGCTGTCTGTCCTGTGGCATTTTACAGCTATCAAACTGATGAGACTCAGGAAAAAGATGACGGACACGCACACAATGGCGATCAGCAAATACAGATTTAAATCCGAGAAACTCTCCTCCTTTATCGGCGCGTGTCTGAATGGAGTCTTGAGGTCACCTGCGCTTTCAACAACCACAACATCAATAGACACAGTCGCTGACAGCGAGGGCTCTCCGTTATCACAAACCAAAATGACCAGCGGGTGAGTTTTCAGGTCATTGTCACTCATTCTCCTCTTAGTCCTGATCTCCCCGCTGCTGGTTCCGATTCGGAACAGACTGTTTCCTTTGGGTTCAGAGATGTGGTAAGACAGCAGCGCATTGTAACCAGAATCTGCATCTACAGCCCTGATCTTGGCCACAAAGTAGCCCGCATCAGCAGAATAGGGGATGTTCTCCGTGTTAACGGAACCGAGCTCGGAATAGGGCGCGAGAATCCCGGGACTGTTGTCATTCTCATCCAGGATAAAAACATTGACAGTCACGTTACTGCTGAGCGGAGGAACACCGGAGTCTGTGGCCTGAACTTTAAACTCAAACGTTTTTATCTCCTCATAGTTAAAAGACTGTAAACTATGTATATCTCCACTGTCAGAGTTTATGTTGATCATGGATGTTACTGGGCCGCTTTTCGAGCTTTCTAGTAAAGAATATGTTATCCGAGCATTATCACCTACATCAGGATCAAAAGCAGATACAGTATGAATAACAGCTCCAATCTGACTGTTCTCTTTCACATAAACATTAATGACGGGCTCTGGAAAGCGCGGCGCGTTGTCATTCACATCAGAAACGTGTACAGTAATGACACTGGTGCTAGAGAGAGGCGGAGTGCCTTCATCAGTAGCTGTGATAGTCACGTTATACTCTGATTGGCTCTCTCTGTCTAAAGGACCGTCTACAACCAGAGAATATTTATTCTTATAAGTGTTTTGTAATAGAAACGGAAGGGGGTCAGTTATTTTCAGTTTTACAGATCCATTTTCGCCAGAATCATCATCTTTTACTGTAATTAGACCGACCATTGTCCCCTTTGGTGAACCCTCCTTCACAACATTAACAAGAGAAGTTACAGATATTTCAGGAATATTGTCGTTAACGTCCAATATTTCGACCAATACTTTACAATGAGCTACTCTTGGTGTCGAGCCTTTGTCTCTCGCTTGAACCCGAATTTCTATAGCATTGTTTGACTCGTGGTCTAATTTACCATGAACTGTTATTTCACCAGATATTTGATTGATTGCGAATGACTCGATATTTCTATCATTAACATGTTTAATAAAGGAATAGGCAATTTCTCCGTTTAGACCAACGTCTGCATCTCTCGCGTTTACAGTGATGACGGAAGTTCCAGTGGAAGCATTTTCTGGAATTCGCGCTTTGTAAAGTGACTTTGTGAAAACAGGAATATTATCGTTCACATCTATGATACTAACAATTATATTTATTGCTCCTGATCTTGGAGGTTTTCCTCCGTCTACAGCGGTCAATGTGAGCTGGATCACCGGCTGTTTTTCTCGATCTAAAGCTTTCTGCAGCACCAATTCAGCAGACACACTTTGCTCTCCTCCGCTCTGAACATCGAGAGAAAAATGTTCGTTTGGACTCAGTTTGTAGCTCTTTACCGAATTACTGCCCACATCCGCGTCAAACGCATTTGGTAATGCATACCTTTCCCCTATAAATGCCGCTTCAGATACATTTAATTGTAAAGATGAAGAGTGAAATGTAGGAGAATTGTCGTTTATATCCAATACATTTACTTCAAATCGATACATGTTTAATGGCATATTAACAATGGCTTCCAATTCTAAAGTACATCTTAAGCTACGTCCACATAGCTCCTCTCTCTCTACTTTGTCTTTAATGTGAAGTATTCCCGTTTTCATATTTACATCAAAATACCTCTTGTTGGGCCCAGAAGCAATCTGAAATCCACGGTTTTCCAGTTCTTGCAAATTAAGGTTTAAATCTTTTACTATATTGCCAACTGTAGTCCCCGGACTGGCCTCCTCCAATACAGAATACACAATCTGCCCGGAAGATATATTCGAAAGGAGATAAAATACAGTCACACATATCCACAAAATATTTCGTTCCTTTAGTGAATTCGCCATGATCCGTCAGCGTCACATCCACAGAAAAACTAAAAACATACATACACCGTTGTAGTAAAATAAACTACGGTCTGCTCTGCGAATCAGAAAATCTCTATTGTGGCTTTTCAAGAACAAAGCACTGCTCCAGCCCAAACGCCCTGCCCCAAAACTGGGAGGAGTCTAGCAGAAAATTAAAAAAATAAGACCATTTTAGCGCAGGTCGCTGATGACACCTTGTGGATATACATAGGTAGTACGGAACAGAAAATTATATATTGAATATATTTGAAGTGCAATGAACTTTTTTTTAACACTCAAACGTCCAAATGCAGAAAGAATAAACCAGTAAACTGGAGGGAGAAGAAAACAATAAATAATTGTAAAATAATTTAAAATTAATCATTTATATTTTATTACTAAACTAATATTTATTCATGGGAAAATCAGTGTGACCCGAGTTTTAAAAAGCCCATAAACACAATCGCTCATGTACTTTACATACTGCATTTAAAAACACGCAAAACGAAATTACTGAACAAAAGCAAACAATTAACACTATCAAATAAATCAAGCCGTCGGTGTAAAATGCATTATCGAAATGTTATTCATGGTCAACGCTATCAGCACCATGGACAGTACAAACTTTTAGGGGGACAAGAAAGGGGCACACACCAAATGAAAATTAAAAGATGTAGCTCATTTTGAAATGTAAATTAGAATCAAAGAAATTAATTGCCAACAATATAAAAAAGGTTTTAAATGTATTTTGACATTACCGTTTTCAGCACCATGGACAGAATGCGTTAGTGCCAAAGACGAAAAAATGCATTTTAAACCTATAGGCAACAGAAATAGTTTTTTTAAGGAGAAAAGGGCAATGGTTCATACTTATTTTTTCCCTCAGTGAGCGTGTGTGTGTATATGTGTGTGTGTGTGTGTGTGTGTGTGTGTGTGTGTGTGTGTGTGTGTGTGTGTGGGGCTGTGTGTAAGAAAAGAACAAAGCCTAACCAACCGGCAAACAAATAGCGTTTTACTCGCTTTTAATTAAAATATCTTACCTTTTCTTTATTAGGAAGTGTTTGTGTTCTGGTAAATGTGTCTCCTCCATTAATACTGATCAGTTCTGCATCTGCAGGAGGAAATGGCGCAGGGAAAACCACTACGTCACTCTTCAGTGTGTCGGAGCTAAAACACACGTCATACTGCTGAGTAGATTTGGAGTAAGACCAGCTCCCGTCAGGGTGAGTGGTGATCATCGGGGCGCTGTACCTGCCCAAACTGCTGTCTGTCCTGTGGCATTTTACAGCTATCAAACTGATGAGACTCAGGAAAAAGATGACGGACACGCACACAATGGCGATCAGCAAATACAGATTTAAATCCGAGAAACTCTCCTCCTTTATCGGCGCGTGTCTGAATGGAGTCTTGAGGTCACCTGCGCTTTCAACAACCACAACATCAATAGACACAGTCTCTGACAGTGAGGGCTCTCCGTTATCACAAACCAAAATGACCAGCGGGTGAGTTTTCAGGTCATTGTCACTCATTCTCCTCTTAGTCCTGATCTCCCCGCTGCTGGTTCCGATTCGGAACAGACTGTTTCCTTTGGGTTCAGAGATGTGGTAAGACAGCAGCGCATTGTAACCAGAATCTGCATCTACAGCCCTGATCTTGGCCACAAAGTAGCCCGCATCAGCAGAATAGGGGATGTTCTCCGTGTTAACGGAACCGAGCTCGGAATAGGGCGCGAGAATCCCGGGACCGTTGTCATTCTCATCCAGGATAAAAACATTTACAGTCACGTTACTACTGAGCGGAGGAACACCAGAGTCTGTGGCCTGAACTTTAAACTCAAACTTTTTTGTCTCCTCATGGTTAAACGACTGTAAACTGTGTATATCTCCACTGTCAGAGTTTATGTTGATCATGGATGTTACTGGGCCGCTTTTCGAGCTTTCTAGTAAAGAATATGTTATCCGAGCATTATCACCTACATCAGGATCAAAAGCAGATACAGTATGAATAACAGCTCCAATCTGACTGTTCTCTTTCACATAAACATTAATGACGGGCTCTGGAAAGCGCGGCGCGTTGTCATTCACATCAGAAACGTGTACAGTAATGACACTGGTGCTAGAGAGAGGCGGAGAGCCTTCATCAGTAGCTGTGATAGTCACGTTATACTCTGATTGGCTCTCTCTGTCTAGAGGTCCATTCACCACTAGAGAATAATAATTTTTGTAATTCGTCTCAAGTTTAAAAGGCACTTTATTGGACACAAGGCAATTAACCATACCGTTTTTGCCGTCGTCCCTGTCAATCACTGACACGAGAGCGATAGCAGTGCCAATACTGGCGTCCTCTTTCACTGTACTGAGGAGTGACGTCACGGTTATCTCTGGCTGATTGTCATTAATATCCAGCACCTCCACCAGGACTTTGCAGTGCGTGGACATCGGAGGCTGTCCTTTATCACTGGCCTGTGCGCGGATCTCAAATGCATTGTTCTCCTCGAAATCTATATTGCCTTTAACTGTGATAACACCAGCATTCGGATCAATATCAAAAATCTGTAGAACTTTATTTTGATCTCTTTTAATTATAGAATAAACAATATCACTATTACTACCCTCATCAAAGTCTGTGGCATTTAGCACAGCAATTGTCGTTCCAATAGCCACATTTTCAAAAACAGTCGTTTTATACAACGGCTTGCTAAAAACGGGAGTATTATCATTAATATCTAAAACTTTAATTATCATAAGAGATGTGCCTGTCTTAGAGGGTGTTCCTCCGTCTACAGCGGTCAATGTGAGCTGGATCACAGGCTGTTTCTCTCGGTCTAAAGCTTTCTGCAGCACTAACTCAGCAGACACACTCTGATCTCCTCCTTTGTGCACAGCTAAAGAAAAATACTCGTTCGAGCTAAGTTTGTAAGTATTTATTGAATTTTCCCCAACATCTGCATCTGTAGCGTGATGGAGAGAGAATCTAACACCAGACAGGGTGCTTTCAGCAATGTCTAACGTTTGTGATTTCTCACTAAAAGACGGAGAATTGTCGTTAACATCCAGAATATTGATTTCTATTTGATAAAGCTTCAGTGGATTGTTGACAACCGCTTCTACACTGAGAGTACACTTAGGTGCTTTGACACAAAGCTCCTCTCGGTCTATGCTTTCGCTCACATAAAGAAATCCAGTTTTTAGATTTACCTCGAAATATTTTTTCTTGGATCCCGTGACAATCTGAAACATGCGCGACTCCAGTTCCTGAACATTAAGGTTTAGATCCTTGGCGATATTTCCCACTGATGTTCCCGGATTCACCTCCTCTGAAACAGAATAAGAGAGCTGCCCTGACACCGCGTCCCAACAACACTCTAAAACAACGAGCACAATACAGGCCACAATAGATTTCCTTCTGGACGGCGAGAACATAATTACATCCAATGAATCCCGTGAAACGATCCACGAAATAACAGACGGTATTCCGAGTTCATCAATGCGAATAAAGAAATATTAGACAATATTCCATTTTAGGGACGAGAAAACACGAGGCCTTCGTACACTCTCTTATACGTCCAGTCTGCATGAAACAAAGCCCTGTGAAATCTCCTCCCCACTAAAACCGGGAGGGGCTTCCAGACACGGTACACAGTTCGAGATTCAACGGGCTATAGTGACACCACGAGGATTTATGACTTAATATCCACCAAAAACCTTAATAATATCATAAACAGATCATCATACCAAATTGCAGTTATTTGTCTTTTTTAACTAATTCTATAGGTAAATATTTAGATTCTTCGGTGTGTTAAATATATGAGAGGATATGGGGACATTTTCGTCATCAAAACAGAAGCTAACATGCATTAGCATATTCTTTATTCATCTTTCATCTCAAGATATATTTTTAAGACTTAACTAGATTTCACTATGAGAAACATGCAGTTCTAATATTCAACTCCCTTAGATTACTGCAAGGATGACTTTGTATAACTAAATTATTAAAATAATAAATATATACGTACTATCATAAAATAATTTAAAACTATGCGCATTACAATTATTCATTCGTACAGTATAGCTATCATTTCACATTCAGCGCAATAAATAAATAAATTTAGCATTAGTAAACAGGAGAAACATAAGTAGTTGCAGCGATGTTCATCAAAAAGACCACGACCAGTTCAGAACCACGGACAGCTCCACAAAAGCGCTAAAAGTTGTTTTTATGTATAGCAATAATAATATATTAAGCAATTGCAAAACGTCTGTTTACTTCAGCAAAAAAAAAAAAAAAAAAAACCGTTTAGCCACTTAACATTTTAGTCTCAGAAACGTGAATTGTCGCCAAAAAAGAGGTTCAATGAGAGGAAAACACCAGAAGTCACTAATTTTAAAAACGAAAACAAATAATCGCAATAAATACTTTAATATCTTACCTTTTCTTTATTAGGAAGTGTTTGTGTTCTGGTAAATGTGTCTCCTCCATTAATACTGATCAGTTCTGCATCTGCAGGAGGAAATGGCGCAGGGAAAACCACTACGTCACTCTTCAGTGTGTCGGAGCTAAAACACACGTCATACTGCTGAGTAGATTTGGAGTAAGACCAGCTCCCGTCAGGGTGAGTGGTGATCATCGGGGCGCTGTACCTGCCCAAACTGCTGTCTGTCCTGTGGCATTTTACAGCTATCAAACTGATGAGACTCAGGAAAAAGATGACGGACACGCACACAATGGCGATCAGCAAATACAGATTTAAATCCGAGAAACTCTCCTCCTTTATCGGCGCGTGTCTGAATGGAGTCTTGAGGTCACCTGCGCTTTCAACAACCACAACATCAATAGACACAGTCGCTGACAGCGAGGGCTCTCCGTTATCACAAACCAAAATGACCAGCGGGTGAGTTTTCAGGTCATTGTCACTCATTCTCCTCTTAGTCCTGATCTCCCCGCTGCTGGTTCCGATTCGGAACAGACTGTTACCTTTGGGTTCAGAGATGTGGTAAGACAGCAGCGCATTGTAACCAGAATCTGCATCTACAGCCCTGATCTTGGCCACAAAGTAGCCCGCATCAGCAGAATAGGGGATGTTCTCCGTGTTAACAGAACTGAGCTCGGAATAGGGCGCGAGAATCCCGGGACTGTTGTCATTCTCATCCAGGATAAAAACATTGACAGTCGCGTTACTGCTGAGCGGAGGAACACCAGAGTCTGTGGCCTGAACTTTAAACTCAAACGTTTTTATCTCCTCATAGTTAAACGACTGTAAACTGCGTATATCTCCACTGTCAGAGTTTATGTTGATCATGGATGTTACTGGGCCGCTTTTCGAGCTTTCTAGTAAAGAATATGTTATCCGAGCATTATCACCTACATCAGGATCAAAAGCAGATACAGTATGAATAACAGCTCCAATCTGACTGTTCTCTTTCACATAAACATTAACGACGGGCTCTGGAAAGCGCGGCGCGTTGTCATTCACATCAGAAACGTGTACAGTAATGACACTGGTGCTAGAGAGAGGCGGAGTGCCTTCATCAGTAGCTGTGATAGTCACGTTATACTCAGACGCGCGCTCTCTGTCTAGAGGTCCATTCACCACTAGAGAATAATAATTTTTGTAATTCGTCTCAAGTTTAAAAGGCACTTTATTGGACACAAGGCAATTAACCATACCGTTTTTGCCGTCGTCCCTGTCAATCACTGACACGAGAGCGATAGCAGTGCCAATACTGGCGTCCTCTTTCACTGTACTGAGGAGTGACGTCACGGTTATCTCTGGCTGATTGTCATTAATATCCAGCACCTCCACCAGGACTTTGCAGTGCGTGGACATCGGAGGCTGTCCTTTATCACTGGCCTGTGCGCGGATCTCAAATGCATTGTTTTTCTCGAAATCTATATTGCCTTTAACTGTGATAACACCAGTGTTCGGATCAATTTGAAAAATGTCTAAAATGTGATCTTGATCTGTCTCTCTAAGTGAGTAAACGATCTCACTATTTGTTCCCTCATCTTTGTCTGTTGCGTTTATAATTATTACCGTGGTACCAATTGGCACGTTTTCAACAAGACTATCTTTATACAAGGGGCGACTAAATTCAGGAGCGTTATCATTAATATCTAAAACTCTAATAATTATCTGTGACGTGCCTGATCTTGGTGGATTTCCTCCGTCTACAGCGGTAAGCGTGAGCTGGATAACAGGCTGTTTCTCTCGGTCTAACGCTTTTTGCAGAACTAGCTCGGCAGAGACACTCTGCTCTCCTCCTTTGTGCACAGCTAAAGAAAAATACTCATTTTGGCTTAATTTATATGTGCTCACAGTATTTTTTCCTACATCCGCATCAGACGCATAAGAAAGAGGAAATTTTACGCCTGGTGAAGTGTTCTCGGCGACGTCTAAATACTGAGTTTTAGCACTAAAAGACGGGGCATTGTCGTTAACATCCAGAATATTGATTTCTATTTGATAAAGCTTCAGTGGATTGTTGATAACCGCTTCTACACTGAGAGTACACTTAGGTGCTTTGGCACAAAGCTCCTCTCGGTCTATGCTTTCGCTCACATAAAGAAATCCAGTTTTTAGATTTACCTCGAAATATTTTTTCTTGGATCCCGTGACAATCTGAAACATGCGCGACTCCAGTTCCTGAACATTAAAGTTTAGATCCTTGGCGATATTTCCCACTGATGTTCCCGGATTCACCTCCTCTGAAACAGAATAAGAGAGCTGCCCTGACACCGCGTCCCAACAACACTCTAAAACAACGAGCACAATACAGGCCACAATAGATTTCCTTCTGGACGGCGAGAACATAATTACATCCAATGAATCCCGTGAAACGATCCACGAAATAACAGACGGTATTCCGAGTTCATCAATGCGAATAAAGAAATATTAGACAATATTCCATTTTAGGGACGAGAAAACACGAGGCCTTCGTACACTCTCTTATACGTCCAGTCTGCATGAAACAAAGCCCTGTGAAATCTCCTCCCCACTAAAACCGGGAGGGGCTTCCAGACACGGTACACAGTTCGAGATTCAACGGGCTATAGTGACACCACGAGGATTTATGACTTAATATCCATAAAAAACCCTAAAATACCATAAAGAGATCATCATATACGATTGCAGTTATTTAACGTTTTTTAACTAATCCTATAATAAAATATTTAGATTTTTTTTGTGTGTGTATCCAATATATGAGGGAATATGGGGACATTTTCGTCATCAAAACAAACTATTTTTCATTTGCATATTCTGTTTTCATCTTTCATATCAAGAGATATTCTTTAAAGCCTTAACTAAATTTCACTACGAATAACATGAAGTTCTGTACGATCAAATTCACTAATATTACTACAAGGATGACTTTATTTAGCTAAATAATTAAACTAATTAATACACTAGTATTATCATAAATTAATTTTAAAAAATGCATATTCCAAAATTTCGTTTGAAGAACATCGCTGTCATTTCACATTTAAGTAAGTTTAAAAAAAAACTCTTATAGCAATAGGAGAAAAAGAAATATATGCAGCAATGTACATCAAAAAGACCACGACAAGTCCAGAACCAAGGACAACTCAACAAAAACGCAAACTTTTGGTTTTATTATGTAATAATATATTAAGTAATTCCAATAAGTCTGTTTACTTCAGCAAAACACTATTAACCATGAAGCCACTTTTAACATTTTAAGTCTCAGAAATTAGTGATACAATTGTAATACAATTGTATTTCAATGAGAAAAAACACTGGATGTCCCACTAATAAAAAAATAAAAAATAAAGAATAGCAATTAAAATCGTTTAATCCCTTACCTTCTCTTTATTAGGAAGTGTTTGTGTTCTGGTAAATGTGTCTCCTCCATTAATACTGATCAGTTCTGCATCTGCAGGCGGAAATGGCGCAGGGAAAACCACTACGTCACTCTTCAGTGTGTCGGAGCTAAAACACACGTCATACTGCTGAGTAGATTTGGAGTAAGACCAGCTCCCGTCAGGGTGAGTGGTGATCATCGGGGCGCTGTACCTGCCCAAACTGCTGTCTGTCCTGTGGCATTTTACAGCTATCAAACTGATGAGACTCAGGAAAAAGATGACGGACACGCACACAATGGCGATCAGCAAATACAGATTTAAATCCGAGAAACTCTCCTCCTTTATCGGCACGTGTCTGAATGGAGTCTTGAGGTCACCTGCGCTTTCAACAACCACAACATCAATAGACACAGTCGCTGACAGTGAGGGCTCTCCGTTATCACAAACCAAAATGACCAGCGGGTGAGTTTTCAGGTCATTGTCACTCATTCTCCTCTTAGTCCTGATCTCCCCGCTGCTGGTTCCGATTCGGAACAGACTGTTTCCTTTGGGTTCAGAGATGTGGTAAGACAGCAGCGCATTGTAACCAGAATCTGCATCTACAGACCTGATCTTGGCCACAAAGTAGCCCGCATCAGCAGAATAGGGGATGTTCTCCGTGTTAACAGAACTGAGCTCGGAATAGGGCGCGAGAATCCCGGGACTGTTGTCATTCTCATCCAGGATAAAAACATTGACAGACACGGTACTGCTGAGCGGAGGAAAACCAGAGTCTGTGGCCTCAACTTTAAACTCAAACGTTTTGATTTCCTCATAGTTAAACGACTGCATGCTCTCGATTTCTCCTGTCAATGAGTTTACTTTAAGGAGCGCTGCAACAGGTGTACCAGTGACAGAGGTTTGCAGTAAAGAGTATGTTATATATGCATTCTCCATGATATCCGCGTCAGAGGCTGTCACTGTGGATATAATGGACCCCACTTTGCTGTTTTCGCGCAGATATGCATAAACTACAGAATTTGGGAAGCGAGGCGCATTGTCATTCACATCAGAGACCTGCACTTGTATTACTTTAGCTCTAGACATTGGCGGTGACCCTTCGTCTTCAGCAATGACTGTAATGTTATACTCAGTGACGTTTTCCCGATCCAGCACGCCATCTAAAACCAATGAATAGTAGTTCTGAAAGGCTGACTGTAATTTAAATGGATTTGAGTTGGCAAGGCGAACGCGCACTGCTCCGTTTTTACCCGAGTCTGGATCTGATACCGTCATCAGGGCAATTACTGTTCCCTTTCCCGCATTTTCCTCTACTGGGCTAAGAAGTGATGTTACACTCACATCTGGAGGGTTATCATTAATGTCTAGCACCTCTATTAAAAGCTTAGTATGACCTGACATAGTCACTTGACCTTTATCGGTGGCTTGAACTCTAATTTCAAAAGCGGCGTTCTCCTCATAATCAATATCACCCTTAATTCTGACATCTCCACTTTGCGCGTCAATTTCGAACTTCTCCAAAATATTCTGGGGTGTTCGATTTATAAAGGAGTAAACTATCTCCGCATTCAATCCTTCATCTAGATCGCGAGCTTGTAGTCTGGTTACTGTGGTGCCAATTGGCGCGTGCTCGGCTATGGAGACTTTATATAATGGTTTATTAAAAACTGGAGCGTTGTCGTTTGTATCGATCACATTAAATTCGATCATTATGGTACCAGTCCTGGCAGGCGATCCGCCATCAACCGCAGTCACTGTGAACTCGAGTCGCGGAGTCTTCTCTCTGTCCAAAGCCTTCTGAAGCACTAACTCAGCCGAGATCGTCTTATCACTGTGAGTTTGTACATCTAAAGTGAGATAATCATTAGATGTAAGCTTATAGGTTTTTACTGAATTCACTCCAATGTCTGCGTCATGCGCGCTCTCTAGTGGAAAGCGCACACCGGGCGCGGTGCTTTCACTAACATTAATCACTACAGAGCTCATAGGAAACACTGGAGAGTTGTCATTAATATCAAGAATGTTTATTCTTACCCGGTATAGTTGTAGTGGATCGTTCACTACGGCTTCCAGATTAATGGAGCACGAGATTAGGCCTACGCAAAGCTCCTCTCGATCGATCCTTTCTCTCACCTGCAAAGAGCCCGTCTCAATATTTACACTAAAATACTGCTTTTTAGAACCTGACACGATGCGAAAGCCCCTGGATTGCAGATTTTTTACTGAAAGGTTAATGTCTTTAGCTATATTACCAACTGTGGTTCCCTGTATCACCTCCTCCGATACACTGTATGAGATCTGTCCGGTTACAGCCTCCAAGAAATGACAGGTCAAAGCAAATGAGAAACAGGCTAATAAATGCCTCTGTGTAGATATAAACATGTTTGCTTATTTTTTCTCCACAATAATTCCGAAAATTGGCATCAAAAATGGATGAAAGAGTTTAATTTCAGTTGAGTAAAGGATCCGTTTCGGTCTACCAAAGACAAAAGAAAACAGCCAAAGATCCCTTTTCAATCCTCAGGACAAACCCATAGCGACAATAATCCAAAACCATGGAAGTTTTGCATCCGTCAAAAATCCTCAAAGCCAGTCCAAATCTGCATACAATATTCCATAAATGGCTAGATGTGTTTTCACATCTGAACCCGACGTTCTATAGTGAAGAGGTGTAATACAAGAGATACATGAAGGAGAGGGTGAGAGAATCAGAGAGAGCAAAGAGAGAGAGGGGGGCTGGTCATGATTAGGAGGAGGAGGAGAGACACGCCTTTAATACAGCTAGTGGAACAAGAGTAACACATAGTGGCCTCTACATTAACTGCAGTTTATGATTCACTGTAAAAGCTACAGGGGTTTAAAACACTTGAGCAGTTGAATTAAGTATTAATTTGAGGAATTTGTACTTTATTCGGGTACTACTGAAACTAAACACTTTTCTCTTATTTTATATTACCAAGACAAAATCATTTGTTTTACTCTTTACAATTTCATGTAGACAACAATTTGTGGTCTGACAACAAATGTCACCCTATTTTTCATAACTTTTACCTACAACAGTCAAATACATTTCTGTGTAAAAATCTCACAATGGCCATGCATCCTTATAAAGACATTTTAATCACAACATACTCTAAGCAAAACATTTATAACATTGCTGAACATAGTCTATGATCAGTCTATTGACAATTTTTAAATGTAAACTATAAAACAGCCACTGTCGAGTCTGAACTTTTATGCCAGGTTTCAGGATTTTCAGTTTAATATTTTAATTTCTAGAACCTTACATAAAACAAAATATAATTAAATTAGACAAAAGTTTTGCAAGTAACTTGTGAAAAGCTGTCACTTGAGAAATTCTCCTCTGTCTCCTGATTTCATTTGTATAGTCAAGAAATAAAGTTTACTGTTTACATTTAAACTCTTACAAATCAAATCGAATGTGGAAATTGTAAAGATAACCACTTTTCTTGCATTTTGTAAACTTCTGGTATTCTGTAACATTCTCTGTTAAACATTAGCTGAAGAACTAATGGCAGGAATACATTTTAAAAATCACCTGGTAAATCAATTAACCATTTTAAATCTGTGTGTATTTTCTCCAACCCAAATATCACCAAACAGAATTACATAAATAAAAATAGTTTTCAAACAACCTTAGCCTACCTTTGTACCTAAACAAAATATTTTTTCTCTACAGGGAGGTTTAATTATTACTTCACAGGTTGGCTCTTACTCTCTTGCTGATGTAAGATGCTAAGAATAAATATGAAATGTTACAATAAATAAATACATAATATTAATATTCATAATAAATAATAATATTTACAATAATAATAATAAAGTGATAATAGACAGGGGCGTGTCTACATGGTGGCACCGCTGAATACTTAACTCATCATACTTATATTTTAGTACTTTAATTAATGTCCTAAATTTTAACTGGTCTGTAGGAAAGGCAGGCTGTTGCTTCACTGACAGAGACAGTTGCTCGACCTCTCCAGAATGTATACAGGTGAGATATGTCTGAAAAAAGAGGACTATTTTACGGCAGTGTTTTCTTAAAGGGGTCATATGATCAGTCTAAAAAACATTTTTTGTGTATTTGGTGTAATGAAAGGTGTTTATTCAGGTAAAAAAAAACCACCCCCACATTATTGTCCACGACTGTACATTATTGTTTCTCTCCTCTATGCCCCCGCCTTCCTGAACACAGTCGTTTTTTGACCAAGAGCATCGGTCTGAAAAGCGAGGTGTGCTCTGATTGGCCAGCTATCCAGTGCGTTGTGATTGGCTGAATACCTCAAGCGTGTGACGGAACTGTTACGCCTCTGGGTCATTCTACCAGAAATGTACATTATCTGTCCTTGACTTGTTACAGTGAATAAAAATATGTCTAAAACTGACTGATGGTTGATTTCTGTAAGTTGTTCTGTAAAGGAATATGTAATTCATTAGGCTATAATATTAACATGCCCCCTCATGTCTACGTCACTATGTGGGAAGATTGCATAACGCCGCCCAAATGTTCAGCAAAGAAAGAGGCGTAACTTTTATTCTCGCTGTGTATTGTTGCCGCGGCCAGGGTTGTGAAGATAGCTGTGTTGCTCGTTGTGAAAGCAAAACTACTTTGTTTGGTCTTCCAAGAGACGATACCGCTTCGTCATGCCTGGAGCTGATCTGTGCTGGTCGCTGAGGAGATACATCAACTTTCACCATGGACGAAACGGAATCCAGCCCGGGGTCCGCCACCTGTGGTTGCCGCTCATTCGTCGGATCCGCTGGGCGCGCCTTTCTCGACCGTGTTTTTTGCGTTTCAGAAAGGCTGGGCATAGAGGAGAAACATTAATGTACAGTTTGTGGAAAATAATGTGGTTTTTTTTAACTTTAAACCGCATAACCACATTTCATTACAACAAATACACAAAACAATGTTCTTTTTAACAGCATCATGACCCCTTGACATATTAAGTACCATTAACAATTGTTGTTTTCATTCCTGCTGTGTTTTGTACCTTGTGCAATTCTAGTTGGTTATGTTTTTTTTTGTATCTGGCCATGTTATGGTAATGAAATTTTAATAAGTGGTAAATGAAATTGTTTTTATAGGAAGAAAATGAAATTAGTTTAGTATTTGTCATTCTTTCTAATGAGTTGGCCCTTATCGTATGTCCTTGGCGACGTACTTTACCCTGTGTCTAATATTCCATTAACATTAAATTATAATATAATTTAAAATAGGATTCTTAGCAAAACTTAAAGAACACAAACATAACTTGTTCTGCATCAACAAAATCCAGAAAGGCAGTCCTGTCCGACCCTCGTTCAGTCCTGTCACACAGGATATTGTTTATAAAACGTAATATTTTGGGAAATATTGATGATTCAGCTCTGTAACTGTTAGATCAGTTGAGTATATATCCACGCTATTTTTTGAAAAATCGCCTATTAAAGGCAGTTGTTTTACAACTCCGAGAGCCCGTGCGGGGGATCGGTGATTTTGGTTAGCTACAGTTGGACCGACAAGGCTTATATCCGGAATAAATAACAAAACCATGTTAGATACAATCAAGGACATGTGACCAATGAGAAAATGCTATTTGTATCAAAGAAATTCATTTGGAAGCCATTCTGACATATACAAATTTGTCTGTGACAGGGTCTGACATTTTAGGGGTGAAATGCGTATAAACATTTATTTATTTCAATCTTTTTACGCATTGCAACCACGTCTGCATTTGTGATCGGAAGCAATTACGCAACACAGTGCTACTCACACACGCCCAAAACCGGTTTGAATAGTCATTGCAAATTCTTTAAATATAAAAAAGTAGCGGTTACATCCGTGAGTCCAAAACAAAACGCGGCGTTTAGTTCTACTCTACAGATCAGAACAGGTCCTCCATAAATGTGCTGCAACACGATCTGAATATTGGGTTTAACTGTTCGGTAACAGGTTGTAAATACAACTTAACCACTAGTTTTTCTAGTTGTGTCCTCTTTTGGAAGCCAAACAAAGTATTTCGCTTTCACAACGAAACAGCGTCACCCACCGCGGCCTTGAGTGAGCGGAGGCCGGAGGCCTAGAGTGCCGGGCGGACTAGAGTATGCGGAGGCCGGCTGGTTTCGACGACAGTTTCGAGCGTCCGGCGGGCTTGAGGCAACCACATGTGACGACCCCGGGCTGGACTCCGGCTTCGTCCGCTGTGAAAGCCGATCCGGCGATCCACAGCACTTAAGTTGAAGTATTTCCTCAGCGACCATCACGGATCAGCTCCAGTCATGACGAAGCAGATATCGTCCTCTTCTGGAAGGCCAACCAAAGTAGTTTCGCTTTCGCAACGAAGCACACAGCGTCTTCACGACATGGTGCCGGCAACAACAATACTACAGCGAGAAATAAAAGTTACGCCTTCTTTCTTTGCGTGAACATGTTGGCGGCGTTATGCAAATCTTCCCAAAATCGTGACACAGACATGTGGGGGCGTGTTAGAACGAGCCTTTTTAGGTGCGTGGTTGACTTTTAACTTTTATAAAGAATGTCTCTTTGGGTTTGAGATTTTAATCTTTGCGACTTTACGGATCTTCTTTATGCACCAATAGCTTGTAACAATCCAAAGAGAAAGGAAAAATTGAAATCGCATCATATGACCCCTTTAATTGGGACTACTTACAAACCATGTCCACACTAAATTGTTTGTAGTTCCTGTACCCTTTAAGCTTTAAACACATTTGTTGTCTTTTCTGAAAGACACTTTTTTGTCCAACTGTTAAGAATTAAGATAAAAGTTATTGTTCAAGTGTAGTGTAACTGAAATATTGTGCATAAAATATCTTTATTTCATAAAAATAACATATAGACGCCCACAGTGGTCTCAAAGTCCCAAGTCCTGTAGTTATTTTTCAAATTTGTAACAAGTATGATATCACAAAAATAGATTACATGAATGTACTTACTTTGTACATTATATACATCATTTGTTTGCCTTTGAGGGTCACATCACCTGACAGCTGTCCCCCCCCCACTTTTAAACTGCTGCTCCCTTCCCTGCCGTGAGAAAACTCTGCCCTTATGAATAGGTGTCACCACATAGTAAATTAGGACAGGATAACGTCTTGGTTAAAAAGAAATACGCACTTCAGCTTTAAGTTACTAATTCATATAAATGGTTATTAATTGTCCTCTTCAATGTCATTTAAATTGAAGGATAGAGTCTGTCAAACTGGTTAGACTTGCTGTAGATTAAAAACAAGCACACAAAATGTATTGTAAACATCTGAAATAGTGCAGAGCAAAATGTTATGTTTTTGTGTTGCGATTTAAACATTCATTTTGTCCGATCATAATGTATGAATTTAAAGGCCAAAGTATTATGCCATTGTATGTTCATTACAAAATATAAAGCAAGTGTCGTACTGCACATCGTTTTCTTTTAAAATACTTAAACTACAACAATGAGTGGGCATTAAAGGTTCCACTAGATTTTAAAAGAACACAAACTGAAAGAAGCCTATCCACACCTCTCTCCCAAATTACTTTTTTCACTTACAGTATGTAAGCCTTCTTTTTTACCACTACCACAAACACATACATAAACGTAGAATTTTAGAAAACCAATGAATCGTCACTATAGTTCACACACAATAATCTCTTATTCTTTGGTCTTTCTATATCTTTGAGTCCAATTTCTAACGAGGTGTGCATGTGGAGAAATAAATCTGTAAAAGTGGGGCATTCTTGCTAATATATTCAAAAACCGCAAGTTTCCCAAAGATTTGTGAGGGAGACAGAGTGAGAGATAGAGAGAGCGATGAGAGATGGAATTTACGTTAAAATTCGGTGTAATCCAGGGATTAGCTTCTGCTGGCAGCCTCCTATGCCCTATTTCTATTCCCTCAAAATGATTTCAAATATTAATAATCATAATCTCCTGCACTGGTAACAAAAATATGAAGGAACATCACACTAGTCACAGAAATAGCATGTCAACTTCAACTTCATTTATTTATATATCACCTGTTAAATTCACAAGTTAAAATAAATAAAATACACACATATAACTTACACACAAGTAAACAAACATTTATAAAAGGTTCCCAAGTCAAACTTTCTCTACTTCAAAGGCCAGACTAAAAAAATGTTGTCTAATAAAACGTTGTCTTAGACAATACAATAATATAGCAAATAAACAATGGCGCCAGCCCTCAAATGTTGCAGAATCTTTTCTCAGAACTAACTTCACTTTTCTTTATTTTATCAAATATTAAAAAGAAAGTCTCCCTGATAAGAATAAGTTTGTTTGTAGTGAAAGTTGCACATTTAAAAATAAGGTGATTAACTTAACTTATTATAAACATAGTCCAGTTTTTTTGTTTTGCTTTACTCAGATTAAATACAGTGAAAGACATTTATTACGAAAAAAAAAGAAAAAGTAGGTAGGTAAAATAAAATAAGGTAAGGCTTCATCCTAAAACTTTTTCAGTTAAAATGTCAAATGACATAGTTATTGTGGAACTGTGAATGATGACCAGAATAAAAAATCTTGATGATGAAACCAGGAGAGAAAAAAAGAGGAAATCTTACTTATAGCAAATATTTCTCTTACTCAAACATGGTTCAGGCAACACAGCATAAACTGTAGGTGTACTGAGTTAATAGGTTCAATAACCGCTGTTTAATTTGCACTAAAATTAGCCTAGGATCAATTCTCAGTGTTCAATAATAGAGCATTAAAACTGTGATGCTTGAACGTGTATGTGTAGAAACATTATTGAAATGAAGCATACTGAATGCATAATACAGAATTTGATCATACTATGGAATATTCATTAACCAGAGTCTGAAACTGACCTCTCTGTGTCTGCGTGTGCATGCATGACAAAAAAAATAAAAAATTGCCTGAGGATGCGTGGAAGCATGATGAACACCAGAGGGGGTGGTTGGATAGTGTGTGTGATATCATCAAGGGTGGGGCTGCAACTAGATGTGTGTGACTGTGTGAGGAAGGGTCTTTAATATCTAAATGTGGTAAAGTGTAATCTGATTAATTATAGAGAGACAAAAAGAGAGGATGGTGTGTAAACCAGCATATTTATCAGACAATCAGGATTTTGTAAGAGAAAAGGTAGGTATGGCTCTATAGGCACACACAGTATATGTAGGTATATGCCTGTGAAAGAGAGAGAGGAGAAAGGGGGAGGGGTGATGTTGTCAGGCAGCAGAAGAACACTCTGCAGAGTATGCCTGTTGCCACGGAAACCGCATTACAGCAGGAGGGGGCTTTTTCCGAGCCCCCATTCTGCTTTAAGTGAGAGTGAGGCAGGCGGGCGATACTAGGGACAATTGATCAAATGAGCTATAAATCACAGTGTTTCATTATTATCTTATGAATATTAACATTAAAAGGGAGTCATTAATATGACAGACAGGATGAGGAAATTATAATGAGTCTCTTTGCATTTCTCTCTCTCTCACACACACACACTATTGTTCTGAGATCATTTCAGCTCACAGTGGATGTTTTGCTACAAGGCAGCATAGACAAAGGAAATTCCCCTGCAACTTCTGTCACCTCCCCCACAAACATGCTTCTGCTACGAGCCAAAAACACTGCTAACACACCCTACTGCGCATTAAACATTCAACAGATTACAGTACTGGTACACCTGACATTTGTGATATAAATACAGTAGATCAAAATAACACCAAAAAATTCTGTGGGTACATTATGGCAGGTAATAAGAAAATCCAATTTGCCGGCTTCTACAATTTCAAAATGCCATGTTTACTTACTGTTTCTTTTGTAATTATTTGTGAAATTTACTAGCAATTTCTGAGTGAAAAAGTACCCAGCATGGAATCACAATTAACCCAGTTTATGTTCCTGGTGCTCATGTGAATTATTCATTGGTGCACATTATTCCTAAATTCCTAAATGTTTCTCTTTATAATAGTTTACCAAAATGTAACAAAAGTTTTTTGTTGAATAGTCTGTTTTTTTTGTACATACAAAAAAATGTATGTATAAACATTTATATATACTGTACTAGTTCTTGTGGAACTGTTTCTACAGAAGAGAGCACACATACTCCCACAGGCATCTGACAGTATGTACTTAGTTGAGGAGCTGCTGCAAAATTATGCTTTTCTCCCGATTAAGAGCATGATTTTAAGAGAATATAATCTTTCAGTAAAAAATCTAGTACTGACACACAAAATATGACTAGACTACAGTGTCTTAGAAAGAGACAAATGCAGCTGCCTTATCAATGTCATAGACAAATCTGTGAAGAGAAGGAAATAGTTCAATTGTTTGTAAGATTAATAAGAAGACAAGCTGGATGAAATTGTGACTAACACTTAGATCTGTTATAAGCTATATTTTATGTTTTATATCCGTTTTCTGAAAAATCATCCCTCCCACAGGCCACACACATTTTACAATCCATTTTATCCCTTTGCCCTCTCTGTCTTTCTGTTCTTCTTTCACATTCTAATTGCGATGAAAGCAATCAAATATTTCAGATTAAATTCTGGTTTTGATACATTTTTAATCAAAAGCAAATTAATTCCACCATGTGTTAATATTAACTGAGCAGATGCCATCAAACACACACACAAGTGCGAATGACATCATGAGAAAGATGAGATGAGAAAGATGAAACTGAGAGAATTTTAATCCAACTAGAGTTTAATCATTTATTTTTAAATCTGTGCTCAGATTGCTTTACACAGTTGCTCTGACGGAAATGGGACAGGGCAGGACGAGTCTGCCAGTCAAAGAGACAGTAACCAGGCCAGGCACATACAGTACTGTACATGCCCACTAGCTAAGCTTCACTTTAACAAATACTGATACATTTAATAAAGGGACAGAAATGACATTTTATTCGTTAACAATAATGATGACCATAGAAATGTGTGGCACACCACAGCCAACTCTAATTTGGATCAGAGGTGACATCTGAAATTTGCACCAGAATTCAATCATCTCTAATTCACTATTTTTGTTTGTGCATGAAAAATAAAATCCATTTCAATCCCATAAATAGGCTTTTTAGGTAATAAGGCCAAAGCATGTGATGAAACAGCTTCTGCTGAAAGATGCACTGGCTGTTCACCAAAAGCCCTGATTGGCTCCTGATACGCACTGCAACAGCTATTTCATTACCTGATTGGTTAAGCACACGTTGGTTGATGCTCCTGGCTATTTGATTGGCCGAGGTGTTACTGTGCACAGCTGTGCTGGTGAGAGTGGTGATTGAAGCAGATTTATGTCTATCAGACTCTCAAGAGAGTAATCGACCAATGAGGTCCAAGTATTGATTTACATTTTGCCTGTTTTGTTCACAGATGTATGGGCCACACCCTCAGAAACCAGTGATGAGGAGAGGGTGTTTCACAAGGACAGATGACGCATAAATCACAAATACACACACAGACACATACACACTAGCTGCTGTAAATAGGTCATCACCTATTAAACCAAATCAATTCTGACACACTAACACATATTGGAACAGAAAGAATGAATCACTTATTGACAAACACTGCTAAAGTGAAAACTGGTCGCAACGTTTTGTATACAAAAGCTAGTGCAAACACACACCTACACACGCACACACACACACACATACATTTAAATAAACCCAAAACACACACAATAAAACATTACACTGATCTGCCACCAGGTGGAGATTTTCATTTGTGAGTCAGTTGTGAAACAAAGAAACCAAGGTTTTCTCTCACACACACTAACACACACACACACACACACACACCTCTCTCTCACACTCCAAGTCAGAGGAAATGAAAATGCAGCTGGCATAATGTTAAGACAGGAGAGAATCCACTCAGTAAAGGCAGATCAATCTGATAACACACATGCACACACATACTACAAATCTAGGCTGTAATATTTATTATATCGTACATGATTTGTACAGTATTGTAGTGTTATTTAGTTGTCTATTGCGTGTTGTATTCATACAAGTTCTAATAAAATTAGTTTCAGATTTAGGAATGATTTCACAGAATCAGTTTGTAGTCACACACATGTACGTGTGTATATATACAGTATATAGGCAAAGAGAGAGAAAGGTGATGGCATACAATGCCATACATTATTGTATGCTGACTTCTGTAGATATATATTTATTTTTTCCAATGTTGTCACCAAACTATAGCATATAATCATAAATGTAAACCCACACACATTGTAGTAATCTAGTGATCAGCTGTTGTGATAAACCTACTTGACCCCTATTCTCTCTATAATCCATTAACCTGCTAAACTCGCACAGAAAATATAATCCACCTGCTCCCTACACCTGCGACCTAATTATTTACACAAAAAAATATATATATATAATTTATGCATATCCTCAGTGGTTTATGTTTTTGTGTGTGTGGCTGTGGATTGTGTGTAAACAGTGGTGTGCACATTTCTATGCAAAGGTTAACGAGAGAGAATAGATAGATGGAGTAGTGCTGCAGGCGTGTGTGCTGGGGTACTGCAGAATGACATCAGCAAGAACGATTATGGGACATTTCAAGTGGACAGAAACAGAACCCAGTGTTCCAAAAGTTCTGTTCTATATTCAACCTTCTCTCTCACACACACATACACACACAAGCTGAACATCATCTTTCACTCTCCTCATCAAAACTTAATAATTTCACTTGGTCTCATGCATTATCAAGAGCTTCATATCCTAATTCGTTTAAAACCACTTTAGCTATCTTCCTATCTACTTCAAATAAAAAAAATGTCATGGTCTTACCTTGAGTGTGCTCTGGGGACACAGCATATGCATGGAGAGCATAATAAAAAAAAGAGAAGAAGAGAAAGAAGCAGAGGTTAGTACTTTACTTTTGTTAAAACATTATCTTCCAGTGCTCACATTTCAAACACAAACAGATGTGAGATACGGTCAGAGGCCCAGCTGAGCTGATACACACAGATGGACATTTGGAGTTTCCCTGAAGGAGACCTACAGTTGCAAAAAGACAACAATTGTTTATCGTATGTGAATTAAATATGGGTTAAAAATGCATGTAATACCAGCTTAAACACTGAAATGTATGATATGAGATATTTAGATTTAATCTTCCAGGACACCTAAGTCAAGCAATGTGGCCACCATGTATTTACCATTGTTAGTGTACTTACCATTGTTATTTTACATTTGTAAATATTGTACCATATTACTGTATTGTAACATATTTAATTTTTTTGGTCTTTTTAAAAATATTATTATTGTTATTGATTCTGATTCTATATATAGATTTTATAAATGTATCTGAGATGAGCATATAGCTGTTTTAAACTTCTAGACTATTGGGAAAGCATTTATAAAAGGTCAAAGCATCAACACTAAGAGGCTCTAAATATGCCAAACCTTTATATAGACATATACACATTTCAGCCTCCTAGCTTGCTGGAAAGGCTTCTTGGAAAGTAAATGTTTTTGTAAACTTAATTGCAGCAGATGTGAAAAGTCTGCAAATTTGAAAACCCACTGGTGCAGTTTTCAGCCCAAAAATCAAATATGCATTATAACAATAATCCATGACAGTGACCAAAAAAAAAAACGTTAAGGGCAAAGAGCAAATGCATCATCAATATTAATGCCTGTGAGTTAAACTATGCATGTAAAAATAACAACACATCCAAGGCCAGGGAGAGAGAGACATGATTAACAGAGTGACGAAAGGAAGCAATGAAAATGGAGCAAAAACAGCAAAAGGAGAAGAGAAATAGAGTGAGCGGACCAGTCACAAGGACAAGAAAAAAAAGAAAAGCAGCATGAAAGAATGGGGTTAGTGAATTAAAGAAAGATAAAGGGAAATTAAACAGGGATTAAGAGGTGGAGAAAGAGTGAGAGGAAAACAAGATAAAAGAAGTGTGTGCGAACCAAATTAGTCAGTAAATGAACTAGCGTTAATTGTTACAGTTTTTAGTGGCTCCCAATGGACTCTGTAAATGTATGTATATTGCACGTGTGAATGGCAGGTCTTTTGCATGCTGGGTAAAGTTATTTCCCCCTTCAGATCACTGTAAAGCTGATGACTTTCCTCTGTAATCCCATTAGAAAGCTCGTAGTTGGATTACTGTCTCCCTGGTTATGCTGACAGGCCTAATACAACAGCACACATCAACACCATCGGGACCACGGCAAGCGTGTTGGACCAGATTAACCTCAAAACACCTGAGCTACACAATGCATGATTCAGAATCCACCATAAAGACTCTCTCCAAAGCGATTCTGAAAATATCGACACTTATGGTGTGGCAGAATGATTCTGAAGAGCACAAGGTCACAGCTAACTTGCATATTCCCTAACGACAGTTCAAGCACGCTAAACACAATTTGTTACATCAGTCTTCATTATTAACTGACAGAATGAAATGCTTTTCTGTCTTCTTGATAATGTTTAAAATAACACTGCTACAGTGTTTACTGCAGTTTATTCATGTTTAACAGAAAGCACAAAAACTACAGTAAGTATGAGACATTTTAGACCAGACATTTTCAGCCTTTATAGACCCAACAGATTATCAGCGAATGCACATTCATGATAACTGGAAATGTCCATACAATCATTATATTTTATAAATCATTTTCCGATCCCCAATGTCTCAACCTGTCAGTGCGTTCAAAGCCTTTGCACGCAAAACTAATCATGCATGGGGGGGGGGGGGGTTGGAATCATTTCTTGCTGACCCCCAGTCAAGGTGCTTAAAACCTCACTGTCAACCTCAGCTAAACCCATATTACATCCAATGCTCTGATCACCTTTAGTAAAGGTCACTGACCATCAATCTCACTGGCAATGACAAAGATAGTACCATCACACATACTAGCATTATACTATTTATTTATATTTATGCTATCTATACTAACATTATCATTACCAGTGAGTCTGATGGTCAGTGACCTTTACTGAAATTGATCAGTAATCACACACAGAGATACAAATAATAAACCATGTATCTGAACTGCATTCATATTCTAATTATAAGGAAGGACAGAGAGAGTAAGAGAGAATCAGATTAAGGCATAATTTCAGACCGAGTTGGCAACATCTAATAAATAAATACATACATAAATAATACATGCATACATAAAAACATCAACATCAATCAAACATTAATGACAAATATTTGGTGTTACAGTATTTCACATTATCTGCAAGTTGCATATGTGTGTCTCATACACACAGCACATCAACACAAGTGGATAGGTTAGATCTACACAATGAATATTACATGAGCACAATGATAACGATGATAAAATGAAAAGAGAATGAAGTAATTTAAAAGATGGGGAGAAAACGATAACGACAAAAGCAAAATCCGCCACTATATTTCATAACCTGAGCTTAATCTGACGTCTTTCACTCTGCTGACCCGCACCCTGGCTCTCTTTCAGAGGGATCAAGCTGCAGAAGGATGTTGGCTGGAATCCCGCTGCAGGCCTATGAGCAGGTCTCTGAACACACACACACGCACACACGTCCCGAGAGCAGCAGACACAGAAAAACCATGCTAGTTCCCTGCACCTGCATGCCAACCATTATTCTCAAAACTAGAAACCAATAAACACAGTTGCTGCAATGATGAAAAGTTATGTACTGTATAACCAATATGGACATAAGACTTGAGCTCTACTGATTTAAAGCTGCAGTCTGTAACTTTTGGTGCTCTAGCGGTTAATAAACAGAACTGTGTGTGTCTTGCGGAATTAAGAACATTGTAGCCAGAGCTACTTCTCTCTGTTTATGTCTATGATGAATCACGAAGGTACAGGGCTACTCCGCAGCGGTTCCACCAATACCAGTCTGAAATAGTTAGAAAATAAAAATGTATTATAGGTGTACCATAGTGATTCAGGATAAGCCAAAAACACAGTTTGGAAAATGGATTCATGATGTACTCGCTTATTATATTAATTTTGTAAATTTTGAACACAAAAAAGGTTACGGACTGCAGCTTTAAGCAGAACGAACATACTAGAATTCACATTTTCCATCCCAAGTATTCATTAATAAAATATTCTGAATAATTCTGATGATAGTTTCAGCGACCAGTAAGAGTATAGTACTGTCAGCTGTTTAAACCATATCAATACATTTAAATCCATGCAGTAGAATTTTATAGATTTTCCATTAAAATCAGTGCAGAAAACAAAGTCGGCAAATTCCGTCAGGATGTACAAAGAAATTTAAATGCAATATTAAAAGCAGATTCAAACAAATAAATTTTATTTTTAGCCATTTACCAAAACTAAATTTAAATTGTATTAAATACAAAAGTACAATCAGTCAACAGACATATAAAATAAAAGCTGTATCATAAATGCATTAAAATCAAGTTGCGATACATATGTATTAATGCAACCTCTTAATTCTAGACAGTAAAAACAAGAACTATTAATACAAAACAAACAGAACAATTAAAGAAATGCTACTAAATAAATAAAGAGATGCAGCTTTCAAGGTTATCCACATGAAATCTATTTTTAAAAAAAGAAAGGAGAGAGAGAATTCAGCCATATTTAAGCTGCAGTCAGTGAACAGACTAAATTATTCACATCGTGCTGGCCTACATCTTCCAGGCAAATGTCTGTGTGTGTGTGTTCATGTGTGAGGGATGCAAGGATGCTGTACGGACTCAAACTCACAGCGACATTAAAAGCTTCTGTGAAATCCCCAAAAGAACAACTCTCACTGGAGAAGTCACTCTGCTAGAGAATTAAAACTGTGATAACAGAAACACTGTCTAGAAATCTACAGAGCAGACCGTCAGATTTTTCTGTATTCTAAAGCATTTATAGGGAAAACACAAATCACTACAACTGTGTATAAACCTTTGCAAAGATTTCACCTCGAAAATATGCCTTCACACAAGATTTGGCACATTTCAAACAAGCACACAAGTATATAAGAATACACACACCAGACCCTGTGCAAAGTTCATGTTATAAATCCCAAAGGTCATGAAAGTGTGCATATGCACAGTTTTATACATAATGTTTACACATTACATTCTCTTACACAAACACATGAGATGCACAATGATCCTCGTGTGCATGGAACATGGATGAGACATCCATGATGTCCCTGCTGCTTAAATCACTGATACACACCCACACACACAAGGCTTGTATTTGGCATGAATGAGTGAGTCACTGTCCAAATGTCTTTGTCACTCACAAAACATATATACAACATACCCAGATGACCACGCAAACAGCACTGGCTGCCATTTTTACATGTTCTTCATTTGTACGCAGCATCTAAGATTAACACTGGGTAAGTGCCAAATGAGAGTAAAATTGCTTTGGCGAGTACATTATTGCAGGACTGTTAGCTGGTTACTTTATCAGGAAGAATAATAAACATTAGAAATAAACATCATTGTCACTCTCACATTCTCACCACTTTTTTTCTGAGGTTCTTTTGTTTTCCTTTGTTTCTTTCTTTGTGAATTAAGAATTTACAGTATGAGTCTAAATCTAGTTTTGTGCACTCATGCATGCACATGCATGTTCACAAGCACACAATTCACATGACACAGTGAATGCGTGTGGTTTCTTGGGGTATTTGCTCCAAAGCCCCTCCCTCAGGGCAGCCATCCAAAACAAACCAACACACACACACAGAAGGATCCTGTTTGAATGGAAGTGAATGTAGGAGAGCCTTTAGCATGCTGAATAAACTGCTTTTGGAAACTCTTCGCTTGTCATATAAAACACTGACTGCCTGTTAGCTAATCTTTAACAGGTTTGGCATGATATGTTTACTACAGAAAAATGGACCATGATACAGATGCTGAGGTTGCTATCTCCTTTAATAAAAGCATATTGTGTTGTTCTATGAACACTTTCAAAATGGCTGCTGTCTCTGAAGAACACACATATATGAGCCTGCACACTGCGCACACACAAACACCACACACCACACACCACACACACAACACACCACACCACACACACACACACACACACACACAAGTGAGATGCAGTCACTGTTCCTCCTCCTCCTCCACGGCTTTCCGGATGTCAGTCTCTCTCTTGCTAGCATCCTGAATATACTAAATATATTACTGAGCTTTTAAAGAAAACATTACAAATGTAATTATTTCATCATAATTTTCTGGATGCCAAAAAAGGTAACAATTACGTTTTTACTGAACCACTATACAATATACTATATACAATAGATATATATAATATATAGATCTATCTATATATGTAGTTAATATATTTGAAGATATCTGCACCATTTGTAATTCATGATGTTTGCTGAGACATATGATAAATACTGATATGTACAAACATGTGGATAACACAACATTTTTTAAAAGGTGTATTTGCAGATAATTAGCAGCCCTAGTTACCTAGAACAGGAAAGGCCACTGAATATACTTTAAAATAATAGACTTTCATGACTGTTTCTTAACACTTAATTGCACTTTTTTAAATCAAGGATTCAGTTTTAACTTTAGAGTGTTGCCAATATTACATTTGTTAATATATTTTAAATGTGTTTATTGTATAATATATACTGTGTATAGGCTACTATTAGGCTATATACTGTGTTAATTTGCACTTGAAGTTTATTTTTCTTATAAACGTCAGTTCACTTGCTTAAATGGTTTTGCTACAGAAACCCTTTTGCTCAATTTGAATTTTGAGATTTTCATCACCAGGTCCTGCTCAATGAACTTATCTTCAAGAGTGTCAGCCCACATAATATTTTTGACATGAAGTGTTGTTTATGAGAGAGTACTGCGTTTGGCTGGAGAACTCGGAGCTCTGCACAAGCGTGAAAACTGCACATGCACGTCATTTAAACCTTAATGGCCAGCTGCCACTATGCAGAGGTAAAGGTAAGCAAAATGTCGTGTTCGATATTTAGTTATAATATGTAATATTTTAAAGAACTTAAAACATGTGCTTCATAGGTTTGATGTAACTTATCGTCCTGTTTGTGGATCAGGCCATGACAGCGGGTAAATGTTGGAACTGTTTTACTTATTTAAATAGGCAACTTTGACACAGTAAACTAACGTTAATCAGTTTAGAACTTTTAATATAAATGAACTGAAGGACAACATGACGTTCGTTTCATTAGTACATAAGCGTGTAAAGCACATCAAGTCTTTGTGGAAACGTACAGTACATAGTGTCGTATGTAACTTACATAGTGTTCATTTTTGCTCTTTGATTTTCTGTCTATTTTTTAGGCTAAATTAGGTTTTTGTATGTATGATTAAATGAATAGTTTAAAATCATGTTTTTTCATGTGTTTATTGTTTACTTCACTCTAAGTGTTACTTCACTGTTTTTATCATTATAACAGGAATGACATCCACACCAGGCATATCACTGATCTTCATGCCCTTCCTGTGTCTCTGCTCAGGGATGTGTCTGGGTTTTGAAGAATCTGCATAGTTAGTCTTGTTAAAGGGATAGTTCACCCAGAAATGTAAATTCTGTCACCTTTTACTCACTCTTAAGTTATCTCCAAACCCCACATTAAAATATTTTTAATGAAACCTGAGAGGAGAGTTTTCTGTTTTCTGTTGTACATGCAACCAAAACTTTGAAAAACCAAAAAGGCCATAAAGGTGTTGTACAACTGATCCATAAGAATGGAGCAGTTTAATCCAAGTCCTCTGAAGCAATGCAATCACTTTATACAATGAACTGATTTATTTCAATTAATAGAATTAATATAGAATTAATTTTACTTGCATGCAAACAATGATCCACACAGATGCATATGATATAGCGCATCAAATCACTGTGACATGTGAGAACCAATGAGGTTTATTCTAGTATCATGTACATCTTTGGGCTTTTGTGTTTACTTTATTTTATGTGCTCTTTGTGTGTCAATAAAATTCATTATTTTAATTGAATTTCATATAAAAATCATATTGCCTCACAAGACTTGGATTAAATTACTTTTCTAACCTTTCAGAGTTTTTGTTGCTTGGACTTTCATGGAGGGACAGAAAACTCTCGGGTTTGAGGATAAAAATATCTTCATTTGCATTTTAAAGATAAACAAAAGTCTTAAGTGTTTGGAGAGTGAGTAACTGATGACAGAATTAAAATTTTTTAGAAAACTGTGCAGTTCATCAAAATACAAAATTTATGTAAAATTAAAATTATAAAACGCATAGTTCCGGTCCTCCGCTTCGTGTCGTGCCTAACAACGCCCCTTAGCTGTTATAAATTCACTGTAAACCACGGCTTCTTGGGGCTTATTGCTTTATTTATCTCTTGATATTTGTAGCCATGGATCAGTCTGAGTATCATTCATTCACTCATTCACTCATTAATTAATTAATTCATTCATTCATTCATTCATTCAGGAGGAGTCTGATGAATCAGAGTTTGGAGATGATGCAGAGGCCCTCCTTACATCGTGTCCTAACTATATGCCACATGATGCCAGGACACAAAATAAAAGGTATCTTTTCCATGTTAATCAGAGTTGTTTGTTGTTGAATATTTGCCTTTTTTAATTGCTCTGTTATCCTTTATAACCATGTGCCAAACTAGGTATGTGTTTCATTGCATATTTCCATTGGTCTGGTTTTGGGAACAGGTACAGTCTACTGACAAACAATAAAAACAATTTTACTTCCTTTTTAGGAAAACATTACAGTGATGCCTTTGTTGTGTCTTTGCCAACACAGGGTAGTAAATTAAGTTTGGTATCGTAACAGTATTGTGTAAGTACTAAATATTTCATTATGATCGTTGTTTTTTTAGATTACCAGTTTGGAAGAAGAGGCTACTGGAGTTGACTCATTGTTTCAGGGGAAGGTGAAAGCAACCAAGAGTTACTGGTGAAAGAGACTGTTGATGTTGCAGTTTGGCTGGAGGAGCACAGCATCATGCATGAAGATATGTGAAATGTCATAATGTTCAGCTATGCCTCATGTTAGTGTTTTAATACCAAGTAGAGTCATACCAAAAACATAACTGTCACTTTTGAAAAATAAATGAAATAGCATTCTGTATGTGGCTCTATGTCTGATTAATTTTTACATAGTACTGTTAGAAAATAGAAACTTAAAGCAATAGTTCACGTTCACCCAAAAATGAAAATTCTGTCATCATTTACATCACTCACGTTTGTTCCCAACCTGTACAAATTTCTTTGTTCTGCTGAACACGAAAGATATTTTGAAGAATGTTTATAGCCAACCAGTTCTGTGGCAAAATTACGTCCGCATTTGTTTCTTTTTTTCTTTTTCCATACTACGGAACTCAGTGATGGCCTACAACTGTTTGATTACAAAACATTTTTCAAAATACCCTTTGTGTTCAGCGGATAAATCTATACATATATGGAACAACTTGAGGGTGACTAATTGATGACAGAATTTTCATTTTAGGGTGAACTATCCTTTAAATACGATTTAAATAACTTGAAAATAAATATGCTGCTATTGCTGTCTAATAATATTATCATATATCTCAAACTGTATTGTACTGCACTGTATGAAATGAACTAATACTGTATTGTAATACTGAATAACTAATTAAAAATAAATAAACAACCACTGTTCCGTGTTTATTTGCAATTTATATTTCAACTTTTATTTCCTAAATATTTGAAACATGTTTAATTAAAAAATATGTACATATATTTGTTATAAATACAAAAAATATACATCCTTTACCCATATAGGAACATGTATGTTATAGGCTAAATACTGTATATGTTTGTATTTGGGAAAATATATGTTACATATTGGGAAATAGAATTTTTTGTAAATTTTGAAATATATGTTGCATATATGTACAAGTATCTGACATATATTTTTATATCTGTGAAATCCATACATGAACAGATTTCAGATTCCTGTATGGGTTGCAGGATGCAGATGCATCAACCAATGTGTAATAAGGGAAATAAACAGAAATACTTGCTTTGTCATTTCACAAAATGTAAATGATTCACTACTGGGGCAATGTAAAGTTTTACAAAATGTATAAATGGCTTTTGATATTCTTATTAATATTTATACATTTTCAAAGTGTCATTAATGTAAAATACTATCAACTATTCTATTTAAAATTGTGTCCGAAATGTACATATAATTCATGGAATTATTGAATAATAACCACATTAATTACATACTAAACAGAAAAATAACATCACTAGTAACAACATTCCACTTCCTTGCCAATTCTGGGGGCCTAACTTACCTCAAGGATATAATTTTATAATTTTACTTCAAAATAAAAACTATAAATTCCATCATTAACAAATACACACACACACACACACACACACACACACACACACAAACCTTATTATCCAACAAAATACAATGTCACAGATCACTGTTTTCCAAAGACACAACATTAGATCAGTTGACCTTAAACACCCCATAAAACCCATGTTCTTCTTTGACTGAAATTTTTTTATGCACATTCTGCTCTGTATTTTCACATTATTCCATGTTTCTTTGTTGCTCTCAAGTTTAATAAATGACATAGAACAGAGTGGAAGCAAGAACTCTGGCAAAATGCTGAACTCTGGCAAAATGCAAAATATTTAATTTTTCATATGATTAAATATTACCCAGAATGCCAAGCAGTACCGAGACCACAGGGGAGATATGACCTAACAGCTCAGGACTCCAGAGACCATCTATAAATATGCCTAGAAACATGGATACCATAAGAGAGACACTTGTGCCCCGCAGCATGGTTTTACCCCAATTTAATTGGGGATTTACACATCATAATACTTGCAAATAAAAATCTCACATATAAAACAAGCAGCACAGACCTTCTAAAAAAAAAAAAAAAAAAAAAAGTAGGGCACTCGTATCCCTGACTCCACCTCCATTCAGCACACAGCTCTGCTTTCAGCATTTACAAACTGAAGCTTTAAAACTGTGTCAGAATCATCTATGTTACAGTCATCAAGCTATGTGTTTGGAATAGCATGCTAACTCTTTCTGCAGTAATATGAATATTGTACATAGAATGTAATTTTGCTTATATATATGCATGCAATATCTGGATGGCCTACAGTATTTTTCAATGTGTATGCAATCAGAGCACAATGCATGGAAAAATGTATCCTACAATACACTTAAATTAACCTGAAGTGATATCAACTGTCTGTTTGATCACTCCCTAAAGACCCCAAGACATTTTTATGCACAACTGTATTCAAATGAAAAACAGCTAGATAGTAACAGAGCAACACTGGCAGTAATAAACATGTAATGTGATGAGGTCATGTGACAATATAACATACTACTATTTGTAATGTAAAGCATCTGACACACACACTTGCAGATAGAAACAAGAGTATGCTGAAGTATATACTATATAAAGTACACTAATACTAGTAAATGAACAAAGACAGACAATAAAGGCATTATACATATCATTATAGACCAATGCGTCTAATAATAATATTCATCATTTAAATTAAACACACTTCTAAAGCCGACATGACCGTTTCTATGACCATTAGGAGAGATAGAGTTCAGAAGATAAATGAAGACTTAAGGTCAAAGATTATATAAATGAGAGAGAGATACACTTGAGACCAGCTGCAGACAGAGATATAGAGGACAGAGCTACTTATAACCACATGAACCAAAAGCAGAACTGATGTGACCCACTAAAGTACTGAACCACTGCAGAATGGACCTGACCTGCTCTCATGCACATACATTCACAGAACTGTCTGCCCTGCCCTGTTATGCCATTGTTGTGTTTCCTGCTCAAGCCGTTTGTACATTTACATCTGCACCATACATTTTGTGTTCTACCAACCTGTAGTGTGTTGCAGTTGCATTAAAGCTCATCTGCATTGACCTGACAGAGCTATAACAACATATGTCAGTGCACGGACCAGACCTGCTAAACAGACATTAAAATGATCTCTCATGTGCAAAAGGCTCAGGCAATTCTGTTCTGCATTAAGAGAGAGAGAGATGCCAGCTGATTTGTATCCTGGATGATCTGTCAAAATGAACACAGTTCTGAAAAAAAAAAACATTTGACAGTAAAAACTCTAAATTGTGAATGTGGAATGCTGATGCATCACTAAAGAAACTGTATCCTGAATAACTATCCCAACACAGTCCTTTCCAATTATCATACATATTTGAAAAAGGAAAAAAAAAAACATTTTAATAAAAATTCACAGTTTTAGATGGCAAAGCAAGTTTTTATATTTGAAAGATTACAAAAATAAACAAATTTTCCTTAAAATAGCATGCATCAATAATATGACCATGAATATGCATCTACGTTATGCATCAAGAAGATAAAACACAGGCAGCAGAGCAGAGCTTAGATCCAAATCACATACAGGTAACAACAAAACCACACATAGCAGAATGTCCAGCTAACAGACAAATAAACAAACTAAGCTTAATTGTTTCACTTTAAATGTAATTGTAAAAAATAAATAATTAGTTACTCCAAAATAGCTGCAAAAGGCCTTTCTGTGTTCTAGCTCTGCTGTTACCATAGCAACTGGGGTGGGCAAAAAAAAGTCTAAATGTCTGCCTTTGATTCTTTTATAAACATTAAAAATATTTACACAATCTAATATTGTGAAATCATTTTAACAGTTATTTTGTACAGGCTGGATGTCAGAGCATTGATAAATCAACTGCAATGCTAAACAATTAAACAGTGAATTTAATTTAACTGAAATCTGAACCAAAGATGAGTGTTTATAACCGCCTGAATAGATTTCCACTGTTATAAAATCCAAGGTTTTTATTCAGACATGGAACAAAGACTTCAAACAGCAGATGCTGCAGCAACTTAATGAGATGCTGAGCAGCACCCTAGCTGGGCTGGTCTATGATCAGTGTGTGTGTTTTTCCTGGACCAGACTCAATATTCTGCTGATCTCTGCAATACCTGATTAGACCTGCAGTTCAGTACTCTCTGCACAGCAGGACAGTGGATTTCATCATCCACACAAAGAGCATTTAAAAACCTGACTCATCCCAACGTTCTATAGAAAATACTGATTTAATTTAGACAAATTCATTACTATAATAGTTTACAACAATTTGTCTATATTAATAAGATAGATAGATAGATAGATAGATAAAAAAATAGATAGATAGATAGATAGATAGATAGATAGATAGATAGATAGATAGATAGATAGATTTCAAATGAAAATTACAAGGGAAACAAAAAATATTAGGAGAGTGAGGGAAGATAGAATAGAAAAAAAACCTTAAGAAGAGAGATGAAAGCTCTGAGTTCTGATCCAGAATAAACACGTTCACTGTCACGTTACTGCTCAGAGACGGAGTTCCAGAGTCTGTTGCAACAACTTGAAACAGGAACATTTTAACAGTTTCAAAGTTAAAGCTCTTTAGTGCATACATTTCTCCATTTTCAGTTGATATTAATGAAAGATGCATATTTGTTTTCATCTCCAGGGTCTCTCCAAATGTTATAGTGTACAACAGCATTTTCATCTAAGTCACAATCAGAAGCAGACAAAGAAAACAAAGATTTTCCTGGAATATTGTTTTCCATCACATAAAAAGCACAGGGTGAAAGTGAAAATACTGGACTATTGTCATTTACATCCAATATCTGCACAGTTATAGTTTTAAATGAAGAGAAAGGTGGCTGCCCAGCATCTTTGGCTACTAACGTGATGTCATAGCGAGGCACAGTTTCTCTATCAAGAGATGAGGCTGTAACCAGTGCGTAAATGTTATCTTGGGATGATGCCATTAGCCTGAAAGGTACTTTTTCAGTTATGTAGCACAACACTTTTCCATTTACACCAAATCACTGGTCCAAATCACTGACGCTGATTAAAGCCACTGTAGTTCCAATTTTAGAGTCTTCAGGCACTGCACTTGAAAAAGATGTGACTTCTATCTCGGGCACATTGTCATTTACATCAATGATTTTTATGGTTATACTCTTATCTGATGTGAGAGGAACAGGTCCTTTGTCTGATGCTTGGATATCTATTTCAAAGTTATTCATATCTTCAAAATCGATTTGACCGATCACAGTCATTTCTCCAGTCCTGGAGTTTAAATCAAAAAGTTTTGTAAGCCTACTGTCTATATCCTTTCCAAACGAATAAAAAATGTCTCCATTTGGGCCATCATCCATATCAGTAGCATTAACCTGTATAACAGTTGTGCCCACAGGGACATTTTCTTGAAGCGTTACAGAGTAAATTTCTTGTGTGAAAACTGGCGTATTGTCATTAACATCTAAAACGTCAATTATTATATCCATTGTCCCAGACTTTGGGGGTCGCCCTCCATCAAGCGTGGTGAGGACTAGCTTGTGTCTTCGGCTTGTTTCTCTATCTAAAGGCTTTTGAAGAATTAAAAAGGGCATTTATGCGGAAATTATCATTTTGACCGAGTTTATATTGTTGAACAGAGTTCATTCCGCCATCGGGATCCCGCGCCGCCTGACAGACTTCAAATGAAAATTACAAGGGAAACAAAAAAGATGAGGAGAGTGAGGAAAGATAGAATAGGAAACAAAACCTTAAAGAAGAGAGATGAAAGCTCTGTGGCTGAGGGAGCGCTGTGTGTGTTCAGCAACATGGAATAAGGCCAATCCTGTCTGCTTGATGGACTAAAATATGCTCGAGTAACAGCCTGAGGTGTTCAGCACATAAATAAACTCCAATAGATAAAAAAAAATTTGCTGTCATCGGAGAGCTACATTAAAACGAGCAACCTCATTAATATGATGTTTATTTACACAGAAACGATCTTATTAACCATAGACAAGCACGACAGCACAACCCACTACACACACACTGAGAGAACACGCAACTAAGAGTGCCTCCCACAATCAAACATGAGTCTGTGTGTCCTCTTCACAGGGGGATGAATCTGTTGACACCATCTGCTGACTAAATTACAGTATCAACCATTTCATGTAATAAACCCAGTTGTTTAAAACCCAGCAAGCTGACCAACCAATGCATACTGTTAATCTCTCTTGGTTTGTCTCCATTTCCTGTTCATGTTTCCTTTTCTCAGGGTAATGAGTGTGTTGCTATGGATAACAGACAGAGAATGAATGGGAATCAGAATGTGCAGTGTGATGGAATGTTAATGATGACAGAATTTGTCATCACATCTGCAAGCATTTACGAATGAGACTGACAATAGATAAACACAATTTACAAATACAGATCAGGTCAGGGGAAATAAATGCTACAAGCAAATAAATTAGTGAGAGAGAGAGAGAGATTTTCTCCATTATTTTCATAAATTTAAAAATGGAAAATAAAATACTTACTTTTAAAAAAAAACATTATAAAATAAATACATTAAAAAAAATTAATAAATCAAATACATCCTTGCATCTTTTGCAGCAAACCCTGTATTGGAGTTATTGAGATAATCTAGTGAGACACTAGACTTCATACTCTTCCAACAGCGAACTAACACTACATCACATATATACAGATTATACATAAACACATACATATGTTCAGTCCCTAGGTCTGAAACTTTCAAAATCTCATCATTCAGATTCAGGGTCCTTCAGTCTGTTGAACAATTTTATATTAGAGATCAGCTTCTCTTTCTAGGACATGAACAATTACTGCATATGTTTATTTTGAATGTATTAAATATGGTGATGAGAAGACAGTAAGGCCAAACAATATATAGAAACACAAACTCCATTAGAATTTTACCTCTCCAGAATCTCTCCTCCTGCGATCTGGGATCACTAGAGTATTTCCATTACTGCCAGGGACTATAGTAGAGCCGATACTCATTCTGGGTCCAACTAACATGTACCGTTTGTCTCCAGATCTGTACTGGATGCTGTGACACAGAGTCCCGTCGTAATTTGTATCCTGTAAGTACTTGGACGAATAGTCTGTAGATTTAGAGCACTGCATTATAATCAACATGATGATGCTGATGACAAAAAGCACTGAAACTGAGCCCAAAGTGAAGATCAAATAAAATGTCACATTGTTTTCCTCCTCATCTTTTACTGTGTTTTTCACATCAGAAGCTGCAAAAGCCTCTTTGGGCTCCACAACTTTGACAATCACAGTCGCTGTTGCTGAGAGAGAAATGTTCCCATTGTCTTTGACCAGAATGAGCAGTTTATGCTGGGCCTCGTCTGTTTCTGTGAATGAGCGAAGGGTCCTTATCTGTCCTGTATAGCGGTCCAAACCAAAGAGACTGTGGTCACTAACTTCCTGCAGTGAAAATAATAACCAGCCGTTGTATCCTATATCTGCGTCATATGCTCTGACTTTAGTCACCAAATGACCTGCGTTCACATTACGAGGAATCTCTTCCACACCCTCAGCAGAACCGTTAGCGCTGACTGGATATAAGATCACTGGAACGTTGTCGTTCTGATCCAGAATAAACACGTTCACTGTCACGTTACTGCTCAGAGACGGAGTTCCAGAGTCTGTTGCTACAACTTGAAACAGGAACATTTTACAAGTTTCAAAGTCAAAGCTCTTTAGTGCATACATTTCTCCATTTTCAGAGTTAATATTAATGAAAGATGCATATTTGTTTTCATCTCCAGGGTCTCTCCAAATGTTATAGTGTACAACAGCATTTTCATCTAAGTCACGATCAGAAGCAGACACAGAAAACAAAGATTTTCCTGGAATATTGTTTTCCATCACATAAAAAGCATAGGGTGAAAGTGAAAATGCTGGACTATTGTCATTTACATCCGATATCTGCACAGTTATAGTTTTAAATGAAGACAAAGGTGGCTGCCCAGCATCTTTGGCTACTAACGTGATGTCATAGCGAGGCACAGTTTCTCTATCAAGAGATGAGGCTGTAACCAGTGCGTAAATGTTATCTTGGGACGATGCCGTTAGCCTGAAAGGTACTTCTTCAGTTATGTAGCACAACACTTTTCCATTTACACCAGAGTCCAGATCACTGACGCTGATTAAAGCCACTGTAGTTCCAATTTTAGAGTCTTCAGGCACTGCACTTGAAAAAGATGTGACTTCTATCTCGGGCACATTGTCATTTACATCAATGATTTTTATGGTTATACTCTTATCTGATGTGAGAGGAACAGGTCCTTTGTCTGATGCTTGGATATCTATTTCAAAGTTATTCATATCTTCAAAATCGATTTGACCGATCACAGTCATTTCTCCAGTCCTGGAGTTTAAATCAAAAAGATTTATTAGCCTACTGTCTATATCCTTTCCAAACGAATAAAAAACTTCTCCATTTGGACCATCATCCATATCAGTAGCATTAACCTGTATAACAGTTGTGCCCACAGGAACATTTTCTTGAAGCGTTACAGAGTAAACTTCTTGTGTGAAAACTGGCATATTGTCATTAACATCTAAAACGTCAATTATTATATCCATTGTCCCAGACTTTGGGGGTCGCCCTCCATCAAGCGCAGTGAGGACTAGCTTGTGTCTACGGCTTGTTTCTCTATCTAAAGGCTTTTGAAGAATTAAAAAGGGCATTTTGCGATCTTCTCCGCGAGCTTTAACCTCTATGCGGAAATTATCATTATGACTGAGTTTATATTGTTGAACAGAGTTCATTCCGCCATCGGGATCCCGCGCCGCCTGTAACTGATACCGAGCTCCAGGTAGGGCTGATTCCGATATTTCCAACCGCTTTTCTTTTTCCGGGAATGTCGGGGCATGATCATTGACGTCCACAATTTCAATCGACAGGTAGTGAATCTCTAAAGGGTTTTCTAGTGCGATTTTTAGATTGATGACACACGAGCCGCTTCTCTCGCACACCTCCTCGCGATCTATTTTCCCATTTACACTTAAAATCCCGTCTTTCTGATTTACCGTGAACAGCGAGTCGCCTGAGGTTGAAACGATCCGAAATCCTCTCTCCTTCAACGTTCTGGTATCGAGACCTAAATCCTTCGCAAGGTTCCCGACCACAGATCCTTCTTTTTGCTCCTCAGAAAGAGAATATCGTATTTGTGCGCGTACCTCTCTCCAAAGCAGCATTCCCAAAGCCATGAATAAAAGTCTGCGACGCCATGACGAACGCGCCCTTTGTTGCATTTTGCAGGAAATTAAAACGGCGTTTAAAGATGTTCCACTCTAAAATGTTGACCCATAACAAAGTTAAGCGCTGCCCATCAAAATCATGGTTTATGTTAGAAAATCCTTACGTACGAAGCAGGTAGCTCTTGGCGATTGTGAAGGCAATGTCCTCGGCGTTCTTAACGAACTGATGAAGAGAGCGAATGAAACTGCCAACACACGATGCCACGTCAGGTCCGTATTTTTGGTGCGCACTGACACCATGCGAATTTATTTTTCACTGCAAACGAACGTAACTGAAAAATTAAAACAATAGACAGGCTAAGTCGAATAACAGGTTTATTTTAGAAAATTATAAACATTGTAAAAAAAATAACATAAAACGGAATAACATGAATATTTAAATAAGTCATATTTAGGACAAGAGATGTATGTCCAAATGGCGCATATAATTGATTAGAATTGTTTACAAGCCACTGCAGTAGTACAGTTTCATATTTCATGCCAACCAAAACAACTCACTTTTATAGCCCAGGGCTGCGTTTCTCGATATCGATTGATCGTAGAGCTTAAGAGCGTTTTCTACGAATCATTTTATGATAGTTCGTTATTGTTTCACGTGCGATTCCCAAAAATGCACTTAACGCAATCGCACGTAGCCGTACTTTAAGTGCTACTTAGGAGTCGCTATCCGTTTGTCAAGTGCTGAAATGTCACCTTATAGAATGGCTCGTAATTGTAGTACACGCTCGTTTATTGAAATGTTAACCTAATGCTGCGTTCCAGACAACTCGGATAATAACTGTTATATTATATTATATGAATACGTATAATATACTTTACATAATAATAATAACATTTCCTACATTACTTCTTTTATTCATTTTTTGTTCAGTCATTTAATGTAGATGTTTATTTCTATTTTTTCTGCCGTTTTTAATTATTTCATTTATAAATTCATAAAAACGAGTAATAAAGTGTACAATAAAGTACAATCAAAGCTTTCTATTATAATTACACTGCACTTGAATAAAGTTAAAGGTGCAATCTGCCGATTGTCCTGCAGGTGACCGCATAAATCTGTCTTCTTACGATGCACTTAGGGCTTTACGATTACTCCAGAGCACTCATAGATCTACGATGATTTTCAAGGGCTACTTAAGTTACGATGCTTTTGGGAAACAGACCGTAATATTAAGATCAGTCGTACGATCGTTTTTACGAACTTCTTAGGCTTACGAAGCTTTTGGGAAACGTAGCCCAGGTCTACAATCATAAACGTTAACTTGTGATCTTTTAAACAAGCTATCAATGGCATTAGAAAGGAGTTCAAAGTTAATTGGCATCAAAAAGAAGTTCACTGTATTACACATACAGCTAGTACCTGGATCACTGTCACTCAATAATTATGTGAACTTGAAGCTTATTACCAAACATTCTAATTGAAAACTTTCATTCTAAAGCCATCATAGTATGACATGGAGTTGACAAAACATGATGTGTAAGGCCAATAATTCTCAAAGTAGGGACTACTGTATGACGCCCTTCCTTTACTAAAAGCTATAGTACTTGGATTGTATAACATTATGACTTATTTTTAAATATAACTAATTTTAAAGACTTGCATTTTATATGTAGGGGAAAAAAGCGTAAACCACCACACTAAATAATCATCATCATCAATCGATCGATCGATCAATCGATTGATCGATCGATCGATAGATAAAGATAGACAGATAGATAGACAGACTTCGGCAAAGTTTGCTAGTTTTATCTGAACATGAAATTGTCAAACTGTACCATCAAATACAAATCTTATAAATTCAATGAAAATATATCAATATAACTTGACTTACTCTATAAATTTCACCTCAAAATATCTAATTAATCTTCAGTTTAAAAAAATCAAGCATAGGTCATTTTCACATGCTGAATATAATTTTGATAAATATTATTAACTAGTTGTAATGTATAAGAAGAGTAAGCAAGAAAAGACACACTGTACTGGAATTTACTGCATATTTAGTAAAGCAAAACAATGGTCTTCATGTAGCGGCCCACAATCTAAGTACAAGATTCATGCTTCAGCACAATAGCAACCACAAATATGGCAACAACACAAACTCTTCTATTTATGAAAATTCAACACTAGCGAGTATGCGCTGCACTTAGTAACATTTCATCATATACTATTCTGATCCAATCCCATGCAAAGTATGTCTATGTTGGGACCCAGAAATCCACTATCCAGATCCAGTAATGCATGTCTAAGAGTTTGATGCAACTCTTTCACTATGATCCATATCTCAATGGTAATGGGCATACAAATGCATATAAAAATAAAAAATATATCATACCGTAAAGTTTCTTACCTCCCCAGAATCTCTTCTCCTGCGATCTGGGATCACTAGAGTGTTCCTATTACTGCCCGGGACTATAGTAGAGCCAATACTCATTCTGGGTCCAACTAGCATGTACCGTTTGTCTCCAGATCTGTACTGGATGCTGTGACACAGAGTCCCATCGTAATTTGTATCCTGTAAATACTTAGACGAATAGTCTGTCGATTTAGAGCACTGCATTATAATCAAAACGATGATGCTAATGACAAAAAGCACTGAAACTGAACCCAAAGTGATGATCAAATAAAATGTCACATTGTTTTCCTCCTGGTCTTTTACTGCGTTTTTCACATCAGAAGCTGCAAAAGCCTCTTTGGGCTCCACAACTTTGACAATCACAGTCGCTGTCGCTGAGAGTGAAACGTTCCCATTGTCTTTGACCAGTATGAGCAGTTTATGCTGGGCCTCGTCTGTTTCTGTGAATGAGCGAAGGGTCCTTATCTGTCCTGTATAGCGGTCCAAACCAAAGAGACTGTGGTCACTAACTTCCTGCAGTGAAAATAATAACCAGCCATTGTATCCTATATCTGCGTCATAGGCTCTGATTTTAGTCACCGAATGACCTGCGTTCACATTACGAGGAATCTCTTCCACACCCTCAGCAGAACCGTTAGCGCTGACTGGATATAAGACCACTGGAACGTTGTCGTTCTGATCCAGAATAAACACATTCACTGTCACGTTACTGCTCAGAGACGGAGTTCCACAGTCTGTAGCAACAACTTGAAACTGGAACATTTGAACTTTTTCAAAGTCAAAGCTCTTTAGTGCATAAATCTCTCCATTTTCAGAGTTAATATTAATGAAAGATGCATATTTGTTTTCATCTCCAGGGTCTCTCCAAATGTTATAGTGTACAACAGCATTTTCATCTAAGTCACGATCAGAAGCAGACACAGAAAACAAAGATTTTCCTGGAATATTGTTTTCCATCACATAAAAAGCATAGGGTGAAACTGAAAATGCTGGACTATTGTCATTTACATCTGATATCTGCACAGTTATAGTATTAAATGAAGAGAAAGGTGGATGTCCAGCATCTTTGGCTACTAACATGATGTCATAGCGAGGCACAGTTTCTCTATCAAGAGATGAGGCTGTAACCAGTGCGTAAATGTTATCTTGGGATGATGCCGTTAGCCTGAAAGGTAATTCTTCAGTTATGTAGCACAACACTTTTCCATTTACACCAGAGTCCAAATCACTGACGCTGATTAAAGCCACTGTATTTCCAATTTTAGAGTCTTCAGGTACTGCACTTGAAAAAGATGTGACTTCTATCTCGGGCACATTGTCATTTACATCAATGATTTTTATGGTTATACTCTTATCTGATGTGAGAGGAGCGCTTCCTTTGTCTGATGCTTGGATATCTATTTCAAAGTTATTCATCTCTTCAAAATCGATTTGACCGATCACAGTCATTTCTCCAGTCCTGGAGTTTAAATCAAAAAGATTTATTAGCCTACTGTCTATATCCTTTCCAAACGAATAAAAAACTTCTCCATTTGGACCATCATCCATATCAGTAGCATTAACCTGTATAACAGTTGTGCCCACAGGAACATTTTCTTGAAGCGTTACAGAGTAAACTTCTTGTGTGAAAACTGGCATATTATCATTAACATCTAAAACGTCAATTATTATATCCATTGTCCCAGACTTTGGGGGTCGCCCTCCATCAAGCGCAGTGAGGACTAGCTGGGGGGGGGGGGGGGGGGTTTGTCTACGGCTTTTTTCTTCTTCTCTATCTAAGCTTGAAGAATTAAAAAGGGCATTTTGCGATCTTCTCCGCGATCTTTAACCTCTATGCGGAAATTATCATTATGACTGAGTTTATATTGTTGAACAGAGTTCATTCCGCCATCGGGATCCCGCGCCGCCTGTAACTGATACCGAGCTCCAGGTAGGGCTGATTCCGATATTTCCAACCGCTTTTCTTTTTCCGGGAATGTCGGGGCATGATCATTGACGTCCACAATTTCAATCGACAGGTAGTGAATCTCTAAAGGGTTTTCTAGTGCGATTTTTAGATTGATGACACACGAGCCGCTTCTCTCGCACACCTCCTCGCGATCTATTTTCCCATTTACACTTAAAATCCCGTCTTTCTGATTTACCGTGAACAGCGAGTCGCCTGAAGTTGAAACGATCCGAAATCCTCTCTCCTTCAACGTTCTGGTATCGAGACCTAAATCCTTCGCAAGGTTCCCGACCACAGATCCTTCTTTTTGCTCCTCAGAAAGAGAATATCGTATCTGTGCGCATACCTCTCTCCAAAGCAGTATTCCCAGTGCCATGAATAAAAGTCTGCGACGCCATGACGAACGCGCCCTTTGTTGCATTTTGCAGGAAATTAAAACGGCGTTTAAAGATGTTCCACTCTAAAATGTTGACCCATAACAAAGTTAAGCGCTGCCCATCAAAATCATGGTTTATGTTAGAAAATCCTTACGTACGAAGCAGGTAGCTCTTGCCGATTGTGAAGGCAATGTCCTCGGCGTTCTTAACGAACTGATGAAGAGAGCGAATGAAACTGCCAACACACGATGCCACGTCAGGTCCGTATTTTTGGTGCGCACTGACACCATGCGAATTTATTTTTCACTGCAAACGAACGTAACTGAAAAATTAAAACAATAGACAGGCTAAGTCGAATAACAGGTTTATCTGACAAAATGATAAACATTCTAAAAATGAACAAAGTGGAATAACATGAACATATAAATAAGTCATATTTAAGACAAGAGATGTATGTCCAAATGGCGCACAGAAGTGATTTTAATTGTTTACAAGCCACTGCAGTAGTATTGTAGTTTTATACAATATGTAATATATGTATTTATGCCAACCAAAACCGTCCACTTTATGTAGCCTAGTTACAATCATGAACGTTGAAATTTTAAACAAATAATCAATGGCATTAGAGTGTATGCTAGTTCATAGTTCACTGGAAATGAAAGTAATCATTTTATGAAAGTAATTCATTTTATAACAAACAGGTAGTAGCTGGATCATTTGTCACTCAATATTTATGTGAACTTGAAGCTTATTAACAAACATTCTAACTTTAATTCACATTGTAAAGCTATCATAGTATATCATATACTGTACATGGAGTTGACAAAACATGATGTGTAAGGCCAATAATTCTCAGAGTATGGACTACTCTATAACACTCTTCTTTTACTAAAAGCTTTAGAACAAGGATTGTATAACAATTATTACTTATAAAATGTAAGTCTTAGTTTACTTAAACATATGTAAGAAAAAAAGCATAGACCACCATACTACTACTAATAATGATCACCATCATCATCATCTTCTAAATAAATAAATAAATAAGATAGGATGTACCATGAAATAATAATCGTATTAATTCAATGAAAAGACATCCGTTTAACTTCACTTATTCTTTGAATTTCACCACAAAATATCTAATTAATCTTCAGTTCAAAAAATGGTTTTATATATTTTTAATAAATATTTTCAACTAACTGTAACGTATGAGAAGAGTAAACAAGAAAAGACACACTGCACTGACATTTGCACAGCTACTGCATATTTAGTAAAGCAACACTATGGTCTTCATAGAGGCCCACGATCTAAGTACAAGATCCATGCTTCAGCACAATAATAATCACAAAAATGGCAACAACATGAACTCTTCTAAATCTGAAAATTAAACACTAGTGAGTACATCCTTCACTTAGAAACATTTCAACATATACTATTCTGATCCAATCCCATGCAAAGTATGTTGGGACCCAGAAATCCACTGTCCAAGTAATGCATGTATAAGAGGTTGATGCAACTCTTTCACCACAATCTATATCTAAATGGTAATGGCATAAAAATACACATAAAAATAAAAATATATCAACCTTTAAAGTTTCTTACCTCCCCAGAACCTCTCCTCCTGCGATCTGGTATCACTAGAGTGTTCCTATTACTGCCCGGGACTATAGTAGAGCCGATACTCATTCTGGGTCCAACTAACATGTACCGTTTGTCTCCAGATCTGTACTGGGATGGCTGTGACCAGAGTCGTTCAATAATTTGTTGTCGTAAAATATTTGGACGAATAGTCTTCGATTTATAGGCCCTGCATTACAACAACACGATGATGCCTGATGACAACAAGCACTGAACCGGGGGGGGGGGGGGGGAGCCCAAAGTGTGATCAAATAAAATGTCACGTCGTTTTCCTCCTCATCTTTTACTGTGTTTTTCACATCAGAAGCTGCATAAGCCTCTTTGGGCTCCACAACTTTGACAATCACAGTCGCTGTCGCTGAGAGAGAAATGTTCCCATTGTCTTTGACCAGTATGAGCAGTTTATGCTGGGTCTCGTCTGTTTCTGTGAATGAGCGAAGGGTCCTTATCTGTCCTGTATAGCGGTCCAAACCAAAGAGACTGTGGTCACTAACTTCCTGCAGTGAAAATAATAACCAGCCGTTGTATCCTATATCTGCGTCATAGGCTCTGACTTTAGTCACCAAATGACCTGCGTTCACATTACGAGGAATCTCTTCCACACCCTCAGCAGAACCGTTAGCGCTGACTGGATATAAGATCACTGGAACGTTGTCGTTCTGATCCAGAATAAACACGTTCACTGTCACGTTACTGCTCAGAGACGGAGTTCCAGAGTCTGTTGCAACAATTTTGAACCGGAATGTTTTAACAGTTTCAAAATCAAAGCTCTTTAGCGCATAAATATCCCCATTTTCAGAGTTTATATTAATGAAAGATGCATATTTGTTTTCTACACCATCTCTCCATATTTGATAACTGACTACACTGTTTTCACTTGTGTCTTTGTCAGAGGCAGACACAGAAAATAAAGATTTGCCTGGAGCATTATTCTCCATCACATAAAATGAATAAGGAGAAAAAGAAAACTCTGGAACATTGTCATTAACATCTGATACATGTACAGTTATAGATTTAACAGAAGATTGTGGTGGCTGACCAGCATCTTTGGCTTCTAATGTGATGTCATAGCGAGAAATTGTCTCTCTGTCAAGAGATGATATTGTCACTAATGTGTATGTGTTTTCTTGTGATGACGGCATTAATTTGAAAGGTATGTCCTCAGGTAATGAACATGTGACTCTCCCATTAATTTCAGAATCTAAATCAGAGACACTTATTAAAGCTACCGTTGTGCCGGGTTTGGAGTCCTCAGGAATAGCACTTGAGAATGATGTCACTTCTATCTGAGGGGAATTGTCATTTACATCAGCAATTTTTATAGTTAAACTTTTATCTGTTGTTAGAGGAACGATTCCTTTGTCAGATGCTTGAATATCAATCTCATATTTATCTTTAACTTCAAAATCCAAGAGACCGGTCACAACGATTTCTCCTGTGACTGGATTAATATTAAAAAGTTTACGCAGTTTATCATTGACGTCATGCCCTAATGAATAAACTATTTCGCTGTTCTGACCTTCATCCAAATCAGTTGCGTTCACCCTAAAAATAGTTGTGCCAACGGGAGTGTTTTCATTTAGCATTACAATGTAAGCTTCCTTGGTGAAAACAGGTGCATTATCGTTTATATCTAACACATCTATTGTTATTTCCATAGTTCCAGACTTTGGAGGTCTGCCTCCATCTAAAGCAGTTAGCTGCAATTTCATCCTTTTTGTAACCTCTCGATCGAGCGGCTTTTGTAAAATCAGCACTGGAACTTTGCCGTCTTCATCGCGATCTTTAATCTCAATACGGAAATGATCGGTGTGGCTCAGTTTATAAGTCTGAACTGAATTACTGCCACTGTCCGGATCGCGCGCTGCCTGAAGCTGAAACCGCGCACCGGGAATCACCGATTCGCCTATTTCTAAATGCTTTTCCTGCTCTTGGAATCTCGGAACGTGGTCATTCATGTCTATTACATCAACAGTCACGTAATGAATCTCGAGAGGATTTTCTAATGCGATTTTTAGATTTATTAAACACGGGGTGCTTCTTTCACACACCTCCTCTCTATCTAATTTACCGTTCACATACAAGACACCATCATTCTGATTTACACTGAACATTGACTCGCCTGAAGTCGAGACGATACGAAATCCTCGCTCCTTTAAGTGTCTGTAATCAATGCCCAAATCCTTTGCAACATTTCCCACAGCAGCTCCGTCCTTTTGCTCTTCAGAAATCGAGTAGCGTATTTGCGCCCAAACCGTTCTGCCGAAAACAAGCGATACAACAATGAAGACGATTTTCACATGCCGCTCAGGCCACTGCTCAAGTCTTCTTTGTCCCATTTTTGCAACGTATTGGTTCCACAACAATTTCACAACGACTGTCCAAATATTAGTCCAATGACCACATGAAAGATTTCTTAATCCTCGAAAGATATTACGAAGAAAAGCAAAGGACAAAACCACCGAGCAAGCCACGCCGCTGATGAAAAAGATCATATACAAATCTAAATGATGACGAAAAAACAGGGAGGTACTCTTAAGGTTTTGAGTTTCACTTCAGGTTTGCACTGTCACCTGGCGCTCTTTCATTGCATTGCTATTCATTCAAAGCTACAAATTCATAATGAAACAAATTAACCATTTTTAAGTTATTGGAGCTTGTCTAATACACCTAAAATATGCACAGAAATAGAAAGAATGAGACAACTTTGCAGAAAAGAAAGCTGCATCATGTATTCAGCACCAAGGACAGCGACTATCGCTCTCACGGTTACTTTTACAGTTTATGCAGTCATTGTGGCACAGGAAAAATTCCAAGATAATATGTAATTCACACACATGTGTAGCTATAAAATTAAAATAAAAGCACTAAAAAGTATTTAAAAAATAATACAACAATGCAGTCCATGAATGCAATATAGCACAACGCTAGTCCTTTTCTTACCTCACCAGAATCTCTTCTCCTGCGATCTGGGATCACTAGAGTATTTCCATTACTGCCAGGGACTATAGTAGAGCCGATACTCATTCTAGGTCCAACTAACATGTACCGTTTGTCTCCAGATCTGTACTGGATGCTGTGACACAGAGTCCCGTCGTAATTTGTGTCCTGTAAATACTTGGACGAATAGTCTGTCGATTTAGAGCACTGCATTACAATCAACACGATGATGCTGATGAGAAAAAGCACTGAAACCGAGCCCAAAGTGATGATCAAATAAAATGTCACGTTGTTTTCCTCATCATCTTTTACTGCGTTTTTCACATCAGAAGCTGCTAAAGCCTCTTTGGGCTCCACAACTTTAACAATCACAGTCGCTGTTGCTGAGAGTGAAACGTTCCCATTGTCTTTGACCAGTATGAGCAGTTTATGCTGGGCCTCGTCTGTTTCTGTGAATGAGCGAAGGGTCCTTATCTGTCCTGTATAGCGGTCCAAACCAAAGAGACTGTGGTCACTAACTTCCTGCAGTGAAAATAATAACCAGCCATTGTATCCTATATCTGCGTCATAGGCTCTGACTTTAGTCACCAAATGACCTGCGTTCACATTACGAGGAATCTCTTCCACACCCTCAGCAGAACCGTTAGCGCTGACTGGATATAAGATCACTGGAACGTTGTCGTTCTGATCCAGAATAAACACGTTCACTGTCACGTTACTGCTCAGAGACGGAGTTCCAGAGTCTGTAGCAACAACTTGAAACTGGAACATTTTAACAGTTTCAAAGTCAAAACTCTTTAGTGCATAAATCTCCCCGTTTTCAGAGTTAATATTAAGGAAAGATGTATATTTGTTTTCCTCGTTATTTTCTCTCCATATATGATAGCTGATTATAGCATTTTCGTTTGAGTCTTTGTCAGTAGCAGAAACAGAAAATAATATTTTGCCTGGGACATTATTTTCCATCACATAATACGCATACGGGGAAAATGAGAATTCCGGACAATTGTCATTTACATCTGATATCAGAACAGTTATAGATTTAACAGAAGACAGTGATGGCTCTCCTGCATCATTTGCAACTAATCTTATGTCATACTGAAATTTCGATTCTCTGTCAAGTAATCCAGAAGTAACTAAAGAATAAATATTATCGTGTGATGACGGCATTAGTTTAAAAGGTATTTTATCGGATACTGAACATGATATTTTTCCATTGCGCCCAAAGTCTAAATCGGTGAAGCTTATCAAAGCCACTGTAGTACCAGTTTTAGAATCCTCTGGAATGGCGCTTGAAAATGATGTGACTTCTATTTCCGGCGCATTATCATTTACATCGACTATTTTTATGATTACACTTTTATCCGTCGCAAGAGGAACAGTTCCTTTATCAGACGCCTGAATGTCAATTTCATATATATCTTTTACCTCGAAATCTAAAAGACCAGTCACAATAATTTCTCCAGTGACTGAATTAACTTGAAAAAGTTCATGCAAGTTATCATCAACATTATTTACCAATGCATAAACTACTTGTCCATTTTGGCCCTCGTCCAAATCAGTGGCATTAACTTGTAAAATTGTTGTGCCCACAGGTGCGTTTTCACTCAATACAACAGTGTAAGTTTCTTTCGTGAATATAGGCACATTATCGTTAATATCCAGCACATCAATAAATATTTCTATTGAGCCAGACTTAGGAGGTCTCCCTCCATCTAAAGCAGTCAATTCTAATTTTATGTTTTTCCTCACTTCCCTGTCAAGCGGCTTGTGTAAAATCAGAATAGGAATTTTAACATCTTCTCGGTCTTTAATTTCAAGACGGAAATGATCGTTGTGGCTGAGTTTGTATGTTTGAACCGAATTGCTTCCACTATCAGGATCACGCGCTGCCTGTAGCGGATATCGCGCGCCTGGCAGAACAGATTCCCCAATTTCCAGCCGCTTTTCATTCTCGGAAAACAGCGGACTGTGATCGTTTACATCTAATATCTCTATAGTGACATAGTGGATTTCTAGCGGGTTTTCTAAAGCAATTTTCAGGTTGATTAAACACGGTGTGCTTCTCTCGCACACCTCCTCTCTGTCTATTTTACCGTTAACATACAAGACACCGTCATGCTGATTCACACTGAACATGGCCTCGCCTGAGGTCGAGACGATGCGAAATCCTCTTTCCTTTAGAGTTCTGTGATCAATACCTAAATCCTTCGCGATATTTCCCACAGCAGCTCCGTCCTTCTGCTCCTCCGAGATCGAGTACCGTATTTGTGCCCTAACTGCTCTCCCAAACAACAGCGATAAAACAATGAAAGCGAGTTTCGCATTCAGCTCCAGCTGATGAGAGCGTCTTCTTTGTTCCATTTTTTTCTGATTTTACAAAAACCCGTTCCACCGGAATTTCATGATCAATCTACAAATATTTGTTGTATAGTTCCATCGTTGCTCACATTTACGCTGAAGGCCAGTCAGACAATAAAAAGACGCTGTACTCAATCCTGACAAATCTAACAGCTGCGGTGCTGAAAATGAGAAAGCACACGAATAAACTGAGAAGGCGGAACAAAAAAAAAAAAACTTAACCGTTTGACGTCACGAGTCTTCCTCTAGGTTACACTGACATCTCTCGATCTAAAGCGTTAGTTACATTGCAGCGTCCAAAAACATTTAACTGGTGTCAAATGCATGTAGTTTTATCCTAAAAAATCCATATAAACCATGATTTAAGCTGTGCTGAAGTACCCAATAGTATTACATTAGATCGAAAATATTGTTTTATGAAAACGAGCGAGTGAAAGGAAAAGAGAGAGGAAGAGCAATTCTGAAAAAGACCCAGCTTCCAAGACCAACCGCATAACTTAAAATTAGACAGTATGCCCTTAAAACACACTTAGAACTACACAACCCTTAGAATAAACATCAGCAGCACAGGAAACGTCAAAACTGCAAACAATCTGGGGGACAAGGCATAAAGAGTATTGTACTGTTGAGAAGAATATTAATTTACATTTCAATCAGAATCTGGCTGAAAATAATCCAGTCAGTTACAAAAACCATCACACTCTATGGATGCGCGATCTGGGGTCCGTTCACAGACCAACTGTTTATTAAACGGACAAACACCATTAGAGACTGCAAGCAGAGTTCAGCAAAAATCTACTCCTATTGCAGTGTAAAATTTCAAATAATCCCTTCTAGAGCAGAATAAGAAGGGAACACACAAATAATTAAAATAAATCAGCCATTAAATTCCATGACCACCTAAATAGTAGTTACACACCGAGTTAATATTCCTGTGCTTTGGTAATGTAAAATCCTAAATCTAAATCATAAATAAATCCGAATCTAAGAAAGGCAGAGATACTAACGGTGTTCCATTTGAATAACAGTACTTAACTGAACAGGTTCAGTACCACGGAGAGCAGCCAACTTCTGTCTTAATATTGTTTCCTACAACTAATACACAGATGCATAAGGCAATTGCTTACCTCTCCAGAATCTCTCCTCCTGCGATCTGGGATCACTAGAGTATTTCCATTACTGCCAGGAACAATAGTAGAGCCGATACTCATTCTGGGTCCAACTAACATGTACCGTTTGTCTCCAGATCTGTACTGGATGCTGTGACACAGAGTCCCGTCGTAATTTGTATCCTGTAAGTACTTGGACGAATAGTCTGTCGATTTAGAGCACTGCATTACAATTAACACGATGATGCTGATGACAAAAAGCACCGAAACCGAGCCCAAAGTGATGATCAAATAAAATGTCACGTTGTTTTTCTCCTCGTCTTTTACTGTGTTTTTCACATCAGAAGCTGCAAACGCCTCTTTGGGCTCCACAACTTTGACAATCACAGTCGCTGTTGCTGAGAGAGAAATGTTCCCATTGTCTTTGACCAGTATGAGCAGTTTATGCTGGGCCTCGTCTGTTTCTGTGAATGAGCGAAGGGTCCTTATCTGTCCTGTGTAGCGGTCCAAACCAAAGAGACTGTGGTCACTAACTTCCTGCAGTGAAAATAATAACCAGCCGTTGTATCCTATATCTGCATCATAGGCTCTGACTTTAGTCACCAAATTACCTGCTTTCATATTATGGGGAATCTCTTCCACACCCTCAGCAGAACCGATAGTGCTGACTGGATATAAGATCACTGGAACATTGTCGTTCTGATCCAGAATAAACACATTCACTGTCACGTTACTGCTCAGAGACGGAGTTCCACAGTCTGTAGCAACAACTTGAAACTGGAACATTTTAACAGTTTCAAAGTCAAAACTCTTTAGTGCATAAATCTCCCCGTTTTCAGAGTTAATATTAATGAAAGATGTATATTTTTCTTCGTTACTTCCTCTCCATGTTTGATAGCTAACTATAGCATTTTCGTTTGAGTCTTTGTCAGTAGCAGACACAGAAAATAAAAATTTGCCTGGGACATTATTTTCCATCACATAATACGCATATGGGGAAAATGAGAATTCCGGAGTATTGTCATTTACATCTGATATCAGAACAGTTATAGTTTTAACAGAAGACAATGATGGCTGCCCCATATCTTTTGCACTTAATGTAATGTGATACTGAAATTTCGTCGTGTTTCGTTTCTCTGTCAAGTAATCCAGAAGTAACTAAAGAATAAATATTAACTTGTGATGACGGCATTAGTTTAAAAGGTATATCATCAGATATTGAACAGGAGATTTTTCCATTGAGCCCAGAGTCTAAATCGGTGACGCTTATCAAAGCCACTGTAGTACCAGTTTTAGAATCCTCTGGAATGGCGCTTGAAAATGATGTGACTTCTATTTCCGGCGCATTATCATTTACATCAACTATTTTTATGATTACACTTTTATCCGTCGCAAGAGGAACAGTTCCTTTATCAGACGCCTGAATGTCAATTTCATATATATCTTTTACCTCGAAATCTAAAAGACCAGTCACAATAATTTCTCCAGTGACTGGATTAACTTGAAAAAGTTCACGCAAGTTATTCTTGACATTATTTCCCAATGCATAAACTACCTCTCCATTTTTACCCTCGTCCAAATCAGTGGCATTGACCTTTACAACTGTTGTGCCCACAGGTGCGTTTTCATTTAATGTCACCGTGTAAGCGTCCTTCGTAAAAACAGGTACATTATCGTTAATATCCAGCACATCAATAAATATTTCTATTGAGCCAGACTTAGGAGGTCTCCCTCCATCTAAAGCAATCAATTCTAATTTTATGTTTTTCGTCACTTCTCTGTCAAGCGGCTTGTGTAAAATCAGAATAGGAATTTTAACATCTTCTCGGTCTTTAATTTCAAGACGGAAATGATCGTTGTGGCTGAGTTTGTAGGTTTGAACCGAATTGCTTCCACTATCAGGATCATGCGCTGCCTGTAGCGGATATCGCGCGCCTGGCAGAACAGATTCCCCAATTTCCAGCCGCTTTTCATTCTCGGAAAACAGCGGACTGTGATCGTTTACATCTAATATCTCTACAGTGACATAGTGGATTTCTAGTGGGTTTTCTAAAGCAATTTTCAGGTTGATTAAACACGGTGTGCTTCTCTCGCATACCTCCTCTCTGTCTATTTTACCGTTAACATACAAGACACCGTCATGCTGATTCACACTGAACATGGCCTCGCCTGAGGTCGAGACGATGCGAAATCCTCTTTCCTTTAGTGTTCTGTGATCAATACCTAAATCCTTCGCGATATTTCCCACAGCAGCTCCGTCCTTCTGCTCCTCCGAGATCGAGTACCGTATTTGTGCCCTAACTGCTCTCCCAAACAACATTGCAACAGCAATGAAAGCGAGTTTTGCATTCAGCTCCAGCTGATGAGAGCGTCTTCTTTGTTCCATTTTCTGATTTTACAAAAACCCGTTCCACCGGAATTTCATGATCAATCTACAAATATTTGTTGTATAGTTCCATCGTTGCTCACATTTACGCTGAAAACCAGTCAGACAATAGAAATACGCTGTACTCAATCCTGACAAATCTAACAGCTGCGGTGCTGAAAATGAGAAAACACACGAATAAACTGAGAAGGCGGAACAAAAAAAACTCACGAGCAACCGATTGACGTCATGAGTCTTTCTCTAGGTTTACACTGACATCTCGCGATCTAAAGCGTTAGTTGCATTGCAACGTTCAGAAATATTTTACTGCTGTCAAATGTATGTAATTTTATCAGTGGACTTAAAAACCATCCACAAAAACTGTGATTTAAGCTATGTTTTAAATATTCAATATTCTCCCATTAGACTGAACGTACTGTTTTATTAAAACAAGTGAGTGAGTGAAAGGGAAAGAGAAAGAAAGAGAGATTTGGGACAAAAACGCAGCTGCCAAGACCAGCCTCACAACTTTAAGCCAGACGAGGCCTTTAGAACAAGCTCAGAAATACACATACCTTGGAATAAACATCAGCAACACATGAAATCTAAACAAGGCTGTGAATGAAGAGGTGTTTATTTCTAAAAAAATAATATGAATTTACATTTAATATGTAAATATGTTAGTTTCAAACAGAATCTGACTAAAACAATTCAGTCCTTACAACAACCATCCCACCTATGGACATGCGATTTGGGTGTCTTCCAAACCACGTACCACAGAACGCATCCTAAGTAAAAAAAAGGTCAGACCAAGTAACAAAACCTTGCTATAGAGATGACAGCACAGACAGACCTAGAAACAAAGACGGGCACTTAATGCACCTTAAATTAATGGAAAAAGAATCACACTTTATAACCTTCCCCAATTATAACATATATAAATAAACCAATGACAATGCTCTATTCCTATTTTATTAGTATCTTAATTTTTTTTCCCTTTCCATCCGTATGGCTCTTGTTAATATATTTTTTTATATATTAATATACTGTGCAGTTGGTACTGTAATCCTAAGTCTAAATACAAATAAAATTCTGATTTAACAGGATAGAGATACTACCTAATGCCATTTGAAAAACATCCTGAGCAGGTTCAGTACCATGGAGAGCAGCCAACATCTGCCTTAAGATTGTTTCCTACAACTAATACACAGATGCACAAGTAATTTGCTTACCTCCCCAGAACATCTCCTCCTGCGATCTGGGATCACTAGAGTATTTCCATTACTGCCAGGGACTATAGTAGAGCCGATACTCATTCTGGGTCCAACTAACATGTACCGTTTGTCTCCAGATCTGTACTGGATGCTGTGACACAGAGTTCCGTCGTAATTTGTTTCCTGTAAGTACTTGGACGAATAGTCTGTAGATTTAGAGCACTGCATTACAATTAACATGATGATGCTGATGACAAAAAGCACTGAAACCGATCCCAAAGTGATGATCAAATAAAATGTCACGTTGTTTTCCTCCTCGTCTTTTACTGCGTTTTTCACATCAGAAGCGGCAAAAGCCTCTTTGGGCTCCACAACTTTGACAATCACAGTCGCTGTCGCTGAGAGAGAAATGTTCCCATTGTCTTTGACCAGTATGAGCAGTTTATGCTGGGCCTCGTCTGTTTCTGTGAATGAGCGAAGGGTCCTTATCTGTCCTGTATAGCGGTCCAAACCAAAGAGACTGTGGTCACTAACTTCCTGCAGTGAAAATAATAACCAGCCGTTGTATCCTATATCTGCGTCATAGGCTCTGACTTTAGTCACCAAATGACCTGCGTTCACATTACGGGGAATCTCTTCCACACCCTCAGCAGAACCGTTAGCGCTGACTGGATATAAGATCACTGGAACGTTGTCGTTCTGATCCAGAATAAACACGTTCACTGTCACGTTACTGCTCAGAGACGGAGTTCCAGAGTCTGTAGCGAGAACGTGGAACTGGAATGTTTTAACAGTTTCAAAGTCGAAGCTCTTTAGTGCATAAATCTCCCCATTTTCAGAGTTAATATTAATGAAGGACGTATATTTGTTTTCCTCACTACTTTCTCTCCATATGTGAAAGCTAAGAATAGCATTTTCTTTAGAGTCTTTGTCAGTAGCAGAAACAGAAAATAAAAATTTGCTTGGCACATTATTTTCCATCACATAAAATGCATACGGGGAAAATGAGAATTCTGGACTATTGTCATTTACATCTGATATCAGAACAGTTATAGTTTTAAGAGAAGATAATGATGGCTGACCCAAATCTTTTGCAGTTAATGTGATGTAATACTGAAACTTTATTTCTCTGTCTAAAGGTGAGGTGGTAACTAATGAATATGTGCTATGCTGTGAAGAAGCTATTAGTTTGAAAGGCATGTTATCTTCTAAAGAACAAGTGACTTTGCCATTGAGTCCAGAGTCTAAATCAGAAACACTAATCAAAGCCACTGTAGTACCAGTTTTAGAATCCTCTGGAATGGAGTTTGAAAATGATGTGACCTCTATTTCTGGAGCATTATCATTTACATCAACTATTTTTATGGTCACGCTCTTATCAGTAATCATTGGAATTAGTCCCTTGTCAGATGCTTGTATATCAATCTCATAGCTGTCTTTGTCCTCATAATCTAATAGCCCCTTTACGGTTATCTCACCAGTGGCGGTGTTAATATCAAACAGCTTTCTTGCTTTACTATTAACGCTTTTACCAAATGAATAAACTATGTCACCATTCGGGCCCTCATCCAAATCTGTGGCGTTGACCTGTATCACAGTTGTACCAATAGGTGCATTTTCATTCAGCATGACCGAATAAACATCTTTTGTAAACACTGGCACGTTATCGTTTATATCTAAAACGTTAATAGTTATCTCCATTGTCCCAGACTTGGCAGGCTTTCCCCCATCGACAGCAATTAACTGTAATTTAATGTTTCGAATAACCTCTCGATCTAAAGGTTTTTGTAAAATCAAGATGGGAATTTTACCGTCTTCTCCACGATCTTTGACTTCAAGGCGAAAATTATCGTTATGACTGAGTTTGTAATGATGCACAGAATTACTTCCACTATCAGAATCGCGCGCAGCCTCAAGCTGAAATCGGGTGCCGGGAAGGGCAGATTCTCCGATCTCTAAATGCATCTCGCTCTCAGGAAAACTCGGAGCGTGGTCATTTATGTCCAGAATCTCTATAGTTACGTAGTGGATTTCAAGTGGGTTTTCTAGAGCGAATTTCAGATTAATTAAACATGGGGTGCTCCTCTCGCATACCTCTTCTCTGTCTATTTTACCGTTCACATACAAGACACCGTCATTCTGATTCACACTGAACATGGACTCGCCTGAAGTCGAGACGATCCGAAATCCTCGCTCTTCTAAGGTTCGATGATCTATGCCCAAATCCTTCGCGATATTTCCCACAGCAGCTCCGTCCTTCTGCTCCTCTGAGATTGAGTACTGAATTTGCTCTTGTCCCATCGCAACCAATTAAATACACAGCAATGCAGCCAGAGAACGTCATTCCGTGTGGCTCCATTGCCATTGCGCGTATTTTCTTTGTTCCATTTTGGCAGGATATACAGGCGTGGTTCTATGACTTGTTCCAGCGATAGTCCACCTCGTTCGGCTCTCTCCGCCTTCCGTTGCGTAGAAACGCTCGAGTTAGCATTTCTCTTTACATCACCCTCTCTCCGAGCGTCTGCCCGTTGATCATCCTCTCTGGGCTAAACACAATTGCACACCATTACCGTTAACTTCGCTGCCCTTAAATAGCAAAAGCAGAAATCACAAAGCCATCGACCAGGAGGAATGCACAACAATACATGCAAAGGGAAGGAATAACGTATTTGACGTCATGGCCGTAATCTAGGATTGCACTGAACACCTCGCGGTTTTAACAGCTGTATTGCATTGCATTCTGTGTACAGTAGCTATTACATCAATGCCCAAATAAAGAATCACGCTGCGATCCACATAGAAGAAGATACACATAAATACACATCAATAGATAGAAAATAATATAAGCAACAAATGATATAAAAGATCATCTCCATAAACAACTATCCACCAACAGTCTGTCCAAGTTCGAAACACAATTTAGTGACGTGTTTACTCCAGTTGAACAATACGCTCCTTATGATAGATCTTATAGAAAATAGGAAGAATTCTGATTTTTTTTTTGAAATTACAACTCATTTCTGTTATGTTTTGTAAAAATTGCTTCCTCCCCAGAACACTCCTCCTGCGATCTTGGATCACTAGAGTCATTTCCATTACGGCCTGTGGCACTATAGGTTTAGCTCTCAATTACTCATCGGGTCACTAAAACATGTACCGTTTGCTCCCAGATCGTACACCTGCGTGGCCTATTCGGACACAGAGTTCCGTCGTAATTTGTTTCCTGTAAGTACTTGGACGAATAGTCTGTAGATTTAGAGCACTGCATTACAATTAACATGATGATGCTGATGACAAAAAGCACTGAAACCGATCCCAAAGTGATGATCAAATAAAATGTCGCGTTGTTTTCCTCCTCGTCTTTTTCTGCGTTTTTCACATCAGAAGCTGCTAAAGCCTCTTTGGGCTCCACAACTTTAACAATCACAGTCGCTGTTGCTAAGAGTGAAACATTCACATTGTCTTTGACCAGTATGAGCAGTTTATGCTGGGTCTCGTCTGTTTCTGTGAATGAGCGAAGGGTCCTTATCTGTCCTGTATAGCGGTCCAAACTAAAGAGAGTGTGGTCACTAACTTCCTGCAGTGAAAATAATAACCAGCCGTTGTATCCTATATCTGCGTCATAGGCTCTGACTTTAGTCACCAAATTACCTGCTTTCATATTATGGGGAATCTCTTCCACACCCTCAGCAGAACCGTTAGCGCTGACTGGATATAAGATCACTGGAACGTTGTCGTTCTGATCCAGAATAAACACGTTCACTGTCACGTTACTGCTCAGAGACGGAGTTCCAGAGTCTGTAGCGATCACGTGAAACTGAAACGTTTTAATTGCTTCGAAATCAAAACATTTAAGGGAATGAATAACCCCTGTTTCTGAATTTATGTTCAAGAATGAGGTTCTCTCGTTCTGTGTCCCTACACCTCTGTTTATTTGATACAATATCAAGGCATTTTCATTCACGTCTTTATCAGATGCTCTTACTGAGAATATGGAGGCTCCAGGAGCATTATTTTCAAATATGTAAAGCTCAAGGAAATTACTAGAAAATTCTGGCTGGTTGTCATTCACATCTGCTACTTTGATGCTTAAGGTTTGGATAGATGATAAGGACGGCTCACCTAAATCTGTTGCTGTAATTGTGATGTCATAATGGGACACAAGTTCACGATTCAAACGCCCCTTTGTCACCAGCGAGTACATATTATCTTAAAAAGATGGTTTTAACTCGAAAGGAACATTCTCTGAGAGACTACATACAACTTTACCATTAACACCAGAGTCTTTATCTGTGACACTAATCAGCGCAATTACTGTTCCAGGTTTAGAGTCTTCAGCAACAATATTAGATAATGAAGTCAGCTCAATTTCAGGTTTATTATCGTTTACATCTTGTATTTTTATAATAACTCGACCTTGAGCAGAAAAAGGAGGCTGACCTTTGTCTGAAGCCTGCACATCCAGTTTGTAAATGTCTGTGTCCTCAAAGTCTACCTCGCCTTTCACCTTTATTTCGCCTGTAATGCGATCCAATTGAAATACGTCATAAACTTTGTGCTTTAAAGTTTTACCAAGCGAATACTCAATTTCACTGTTTGAGCCCTCGTCGCTATCAGTTGCCTTTATTTTAATCACAGTCGTTCCAACTGGGGAATTTTCCTGTACACTGACAGAATGTGTGTCTTGACTAAACACCGGGCGATTATCATTAATATCCAATACGGTAACGGTGATGTTAAGGGTACCTGATTTTGGAGGGTTTCCACCATCGAGGGCTTTTAAAATTAGCACGTGCTCTGACTTATGTCCCCGATCAAGTGGTTTTTTCAACACTAAAAAGGGGATTTTTTTCCTCATCGCTGTTTCTGATGTCAATCTCGAAATTTTCATCCTGACTCAATTTATACAAACGAACAGAATATGGTGATTGCATTTCCCTCGTCCGTTCTCCTTCTCGCCTGGCGTGCAGACCTAGCGAAGCGTCTGATTCCTCATCCGGGTTGCTGTTCTGCTCGTCAATCTCACAATCGTTTTGAATTCGTATCCAGACAAAAACTAGTGATGTCTGTCATTAAGCTCCATGTTATTTCACTCGTTTTCCTGCAACGTAGTGACTTTCCTACTCAACGGATGTCTCCTTTCGAACCCGATGCTCCCTCATTGCGTGCCCGTTGGTGTGTTGATTTTTAGCTACGCAGCAGGGGGGGGGGGGGGCATCACGTTCTCCCCCCCGTCCGCACCAAAACTTCTCCTCTCTGTCTATGCTTTTATGAATATACAATTCGCCATTGTCCTTATTTACCTGGAAAAACGCGTCTTTAGAACCAGAGACTATACGGAATCGTCTTTCGACCAATGTACTCACGTCAAGTCCAAGATCCTTAGCAATATTTCCCACAACAGATCCCGCTTTCATTTCCTCTGGAACAGTGTATCTTATCTGAGCTGAAACCTGCGGTCCGAAGCAGAGAAGAAAAGAGAAACACAAAGCCATCCACCAGTTCTCCCATCTGCGCCTTTGTTCATCCATCGTTAAGAATTCCTTTAAAACAGCTTAAAACAAGTAACGATGGTGTTCAGTGGAAATGTTCTATTACCAGATGCAACATTCTTGATTAAATAACATCGATAACATTTTAGAATATTTCCTATATTTCCACTTCTCGCGATATACTTGTGCGCTGCTGTCACAGTTTAACTAAACGGAACAGCCATGCGCACCACACATAGATAGGCAGGGCCAAAGCTTTACTTCATATCCTCATATCCTAATGTAACACTGACACCACATGGTATAAGGATAAAACAAAAAAAAAAAGAAGTAGTAAATCTAAACTGTCACGTAAAAAAATAAATGCTCATCAACTCAAGACATAACATTAGAACAAAACACACAACAAGCAATCACTATGCTTCGACATACACTCTTAAAAATAAAGGTGCTTCACGATGCCATAGAAGAACCTTTTTGTCTAAATGGTTCCATAAAGAACCTTTAACATCTGAAGAACCTTTCTGTTTCACAAAAGGTTCTTTGTGGTGAAAGAAGGTTCTTCAGATTATAAAAAGGTAAGAAAGAGATGGTTATTTAAATAACCTTTGACTGAATGGTTCTTTGTGGAACCAAAAATTGTTCTTCTATGGCATCGCTGCAAGCAACCTTTTGCAGCACCTTTATTTTAAGAGTGTAGTGGGAAAAAGTCCATTATTTATTAAAGTATTTTTCAAACAAACTTGGAAACGGAAAGTATTGCTACTATGTAAAGGTGAAACATTTCAGCACCATGGACAACGAATATCAACAATTACAATTCGATGACAATAGGCCTGAGAAAGGGTTGTTTAATATAATTCACATACTCTTACCTCTCCAGAGCCTCTCCTCCTGCGATCTGGGATCACTAGAGTATTTCCATTACTGCCAGGAACAATAGTAGAGCCGATACTCATTCTGGGTCCAACTAACATGTACCGTTTGTTTCCAGATCTGTACTGGATGCTGTGACACAGAGTTCCGTCGTAATTTGTATCCTGTAAATACTTGGACGAATAGTCTGTCGATTTAGAGCACTGCATTACAATCAACACGATGATGCTGATGACAAAAAGCACTGAAACTGAACCCAAAGTGATGATCAAATAAAATGTCACGTTGTTTTCCTCCTCGTCATTTACTGTGTTTTTCACATCAGAAGCTGCAAAAGCCTCTTTGGGCTCCACAACTTTGACAATCACAGTCGCTGTTGCTGAGAGTGAAACGTTCCCATTGTCTTTGACCAGTATGAGCAGTTTATGCTGGGCCTCGTCTGTTTCTGTGAATGAGCGAAGGGTCCTTATCTGTCCTGTATAGCGGTCCAAACCAAAGAGACTGTGGTCACTAACTTCCTGCAGTGAAAATAATAACCAGCCGTTGTATCCTATATCTGCGTCATAGGCTCTGACTTTAGTCACCAAATGACCTGCGTTCACATTACGAGGAATCTCTTCCACACCCTCAGCAGAACCGTTAGCGCTGACTGGATATAAGATCACTGGAACGTTGTCGTTCTGATCCAGAATAAACACGTTCACTGTCACGTTACTGTTCAGAGACGGAGTTCCAGAGTCTGTAGCAACAACTTGGAACTGAAACTTTTTTACAGATTCAAAATCAAAACTTTTAAGAGCATGGATAACGCCACTTTCATGGTTAATACTGAGAAATGAAGACATATCACTCTCTGTTCCATTTCCTCTAGCTATCTGATATGAGATCGCGGCATTTTCATTAAGATCTTTGTCTGACGCGCTCACAGAGAATACTGATGCACCAGGAGTGTTATTTTCCAATAAATACAACTCGAGGGGATTTTTGACAAACTCTGGTTTATTATCATTAACATCAACCACCTGCACAGTAACAGTTTTAAAAGAAGAGAGAGGCGGTTGACCTAAATCACTGGCTTTGATTGTGATTTTATAATCTGAGGTAAATTCCCTGTCCAAGCGTTCTTTAGTAATTAAAGAATACATGTTTTCCTGAACAGATGGCTTTAACTCGAACGGAACATTGTCTGAAAGACTACAAACAACCTTGCCATTAACACTAGAGTCTTTATCTGATACACTAATCAGAGATATTACAGTTCCAGGTTTTGCATTCTCGGAAATTGTGTTAGAAAGGGACGTGACGTCTATCTCGGGATTATTATCATTTTCGTCTGTGATCTTTATAAGGACTCTGCAGTCAGTGGTCATCGGCGGCTGACCCTTATCCGTAGCCTGGACGGTCAATCTATGTATCTCGCTCTCCTCAAAATCGATTGGATCTTTAATCTGAATTTCGCCAGTTACGCTATCAAGGCTAAATATTTCATGAACTTTTCGTCTACTAGTTTTTCCCAGAGTGTAAATAACCTCCCCATTTAAACCCTCATCAGAATCAGTGGCATTTACGCGTGCTATTACTGTCCCTATAGGTGTGTTTTCTGGAAGCGTTACTGAATATATATCTCTACTACATACAGGGCGGTTATCGTTGATATCAAGAACAGTAATAGTAATATTCAATGTACCTGACTTTGGGGGGATGCCTCCATCCACAGCAGTCAACACGAGTCTATGCTCTGAATTTTTCTCTCTGTCTAAAGGTTTAAGTAAGACTAAAATTGGATTATTTTCCTCTTCGTCACCCTCTCTCATTTCTAGCTCAAAAAAATTACTCTTTGCTAATTTATAAAGCCGAATAGAATGGCTTCCAATGTCAGGATCTCTTGCAGTTTGGAGCTCGAAACGTGCACCTTCAATAGTGTTTTCAGCCATTTCAAAATGCTGTTCTTTCTCGGGAAAACGAGGACTGTGATCATTCACGTCTGCGATTTCTACTCCAACATAATGTATTTCAAGTGGATCTTCAACGGCGATTTTCAGATTTATCAGGCACACGCTATTTCCATCACACAACTCCTCTCTGTCAATTTTCTTACTCACATACAACTCACCGTTGTTCTGATTTACCTCAAAAAGAGCGTCTTTCGATCCAGAGACGATACGGAAACGCCTGTCCACCAGAGTATTCGCATCAAGACCCAAATCCTTTGCGATATTTCCCACAATAGATCCCTCATTTACCTCCTCTGGTATAGAATATCGTATTTGAGTTGAAACCTGCAGCCCAAACCTCAGCAGCAAACAGAAACACAAAGCAATCCCCCAGCACTCCCATTTGCGCCTTTGTCCTGCGGCTTCCATCGTTAAAAGATTTCTTTAAAACAATAATAATAATAAAATTTCAGATCATTTGCGAGAGTGAACTACTCATTCATGAGAGCGTGTATTCATTGTAATATCGTCGCTTTTAAATAACAGAGGAAAATGGTAATATCCAGCTTCTCGTGATATATACTGTAGCTCCCATCGCAGTGAAAATGAACAGAACAGCCATGCGCACCACATTATTAATGGGCAGGGCACAATCTCTCCTGAATATCCTTATGTAACACTGACACCACATGGTACAAACAGATAAACATGAATTGTTATATATGCCACCTAAGGCGACCGTAAAATGACTGCCCGACACATACAGGAACGTCTGAAAGAAATAATTTAATAAATTACACTTATATTATTATCGCAACATATCTATTATACAGTATTTCAAATAGTAAAACTAAAGAAAGAGATAAGCACTTTTCCGACAAATGATGATAGGAATTGTTATTCTACAAAGGTGAAACAATTCAGCACCATGGACAACGAATACTTATTCATCGTTCAGAACTTAATTCCCAAACAAACAATGAATAAATAATGCTCTTATTAGTCAGAATAAAAAAATAACCCACATAGTTAATTCGATCCTGAAAAAAAAAATCACAATTTGATGACAGTAAGCCTGAGAAAGTGTAGTTTAATATAATTCACATCCTCTTACCTCTCCAGAATCTCTCCTCCTGCGATCTGGGATCACTAGAGTATTGCCATTACTGCCAGGAACAATAGTAGAGCCGATACTCATTCTGGGTCCAACTAACATGTACCGTTTGTCTCCAGATCTGTACTGGATGCTGTGACACAGAGTTCCGTCGTAATTTGTATCCTGTAAATACTTGGACGAATAGTCTGTCGATTTAGAGCACTGCATTATAATCAACACGATGATACTGATGACAAAAAGCACCGAAACCGAGCCCAAAGTGATGATCAAATAAAATGTCACGTTGTTTTCCTCCTCATCTTTTACTGTGTTTTTCACATCAGAAGCTGCAAAAGCCTCTTTGGGCTCCACAACTTTGACAATCACAGTCGCTGTTGCTGAGAGAGAAATGTTCCCATTGTCTTTGACCAGTATGAGCAGTTTATGCTGGGCCTCGTCTGTTTCTGTGAATGAGCGAAGGGTCCTTATCTGTCCTGTATAGCGGTCCAAACCAAAGAGACTGTGGTCACTAACTTCCTGCAGTGAAAATAATAACCAGCCGTTGTATCCTATATCTGCGTCATATGCTCTGACTTTAGTCACCAAATGACCTGCGTTCACATTACGGGGAATCTCTTCCACACCCTCAGCAGAACCGTTAGCGCTGACTGGATATAAGATCACTGGAACGTTGTCGTTCTGATCCAGAATAAACACGTTCACTGTCACGTTACTGCTCAGAGACGGAGTTCCAGAGTCTGTAGCCAACACCTGAAACTGTCCAGTTTTCATCGTTTCAAAATCAAAACTTTTAAGCGCATGGATAGCTCCAGTTTCAGAATTGACATTCAGGAATGACGATAAATCGCCTTTTGTTCCATCACCTCTAATTATATGATATGAAATGACAGCATTGTCGTTCATGTCGTTGTCAAGTGCGCTAATGGAAAAAACTGACGCGCCGGGCGGATTATTTTCGAATATGAAAAACTCGAGAGGATTCTGCGGAAATTCTGGTTTGTGATCATTCACATCTGAAACCTCAATGCTTAAAGTCTTTACTGAGGACAAAGGAGGCTGCCCTAGATCAGTAACAGTTAATAAAATGTCATAATGAGCAACCAACTCCCGATCTAAAGCCTTTTGCGTCACAAGCGAATAAATATTTTCCTGAAAAGAAGGTTTTAGCTCAAACGGAGTACCCTCAGAAAGACTGCAGACTACTTTTCCGTTAGCACCCGAGTCTTTATCTGATACACTAATCAGTGAAATAACAGTTCCTGATTTAGAATCCTCGGGTACTAGATTGGATAGAGAGGTGACCTCTATTTCTGGTTTATTATCATTTACGTCTGTAACTTTTATGACTACTCTACAGGTTGTAGTCATGGGAGGCTCTGCGCTGTCTGACGCTGTGACGTCAGCTCTGTATACTTCTGTGTCTTCGTGATCAACATCACCTATAACACGAATTTCACCTGTATTCTTGTCTATTTCAAATGTATCGTACACCTTTTTCTTTAAGTTGCTCACAAATGAATATATTATATCACCATTCTTTCCCAGATCTGCGTCTGTGGCATTCACTTGTAATATGAGACTCCCTACAGGAATATTTTCAGTAATTGTAACCGAGTAAACATCTTTACTAAACACAGGTCTGTTGTCATTAATATCAATTACATTTATGGTAATGTTCATAATGCCTGATTTCTGTGGATTTCCACCATCGAGAGCGGTTAACACTAAATGGTGCTTACTATGCCGCTCCCTATCAAGAGCTCTCTGCAGTTTAAGAATAGGGATCTTGTTGTCTTCTCCGCCATCTCTAATCTCCAATTCAAAATGTTCGTTATGACTCAGTTTGTATGTACGAAGTGAATTTGCTCCAGAATCGGGGTCGCGAGCTGCGAGCAACTGAAAATCAGCACCAGTTAAAGTATTTTCTGCTATCTTTAAATTATGTTCTTTCTCGGGGAAAACAGGTGCATGATCGTTGATATCCGTAATCTCAACGCCAACATAATGAATTTCGAGGGGATTTTCGAGAGCAATTTTCAGATTCACTTGGCAGACATTATTGTCGGCACAAAGCTCTTCTCTGTCGATTCTGTTTTGAACATAGAACATACCATTGTTCAGATTTACCTGAAAAGGAGCATCCTTAGATCCAGAAACGATACGAAATCGCCTGTCCACCAATGTAATGACATCAAGACCCAAATCCTTTGCAATATTTCCTACAACGGCTCCCTCTTTGATCTCCTCTTGAACAGAGTATCTTATCTGAGCTGAAACCTGCTGTTCGACGCAAAATAGAAAAAAGAGGCACAGAACAAACCACCAACACTCCAGTTTGCGTCGTTGTCTTCCGTCCCCCATCGCGAATATTGAAATGATTTGTCCAACAGCTAAACAGCACATTGAATGACGTGCATTTCATGTGTCGTACAGACCTGGAAATCTAACCCAAAATATGGTCCTGCGCTTTAACACCAGCGTAATTATGTCCGTGCGCCTTTCCTCTGAACAGCACGCTCACACAAGCCTCTCCAATTGAGGAACAATGCCTTTCACGTCATCACAAGCAGATGGGTTCTCTCGCAACATTAATGCAGCACTGACACCAGGCGGACTTGAGTGTATAGCACATTATTAAAGAAATACTCAGAGCACTATCGGAGAAAAAAACATTAGATATTATTCTTTTCATTAGACAATTTTCTGTGACTTCATTGTGAAAAAGGAAAAAAACCCCAGCTTGTACCGTTCTTCCAACTGCAATTATACAACAAATTTAAAAATTACAAGTACGCATATTTAACTTGAAAATACAAGTACAACACAACCTGGAATTAAAATAATTAAATATCAAAATATATTATTATCACATCTTACCTCTCCAGAACCTCTCCTCCTGCGATCTGGGATCACTAGAGTATTTCCATTACTGCCAGGGACTATAGTAGAGCCGATACTCATTCTGGGTCCAACTAACATGTACCGTTTGTCTCCAGATCTGTACTGGATGCTGTGACACAGAGTTCCGTCGTAATTTGTATCCTGTAAATACTTGGACGAATAGTCTGTCGATTTAGAGCACTGCATTACAATCAACACGATGATGCTGATGACAAAAAGCACTGAAACCGAGCCCAAAGTGATGATCAAATAAAATGTCACATTGTTTTCCTCCTCATCTTTTACTGTGTTTTTCACATCAGAAGCTGCAAAAGCCTCTTTGGGCTCCACAACTTTGACAATCACGGTCGCTGTTGCTGAGAGTGAAACGTTCCCATTGTCTTTGACCAGTATGAGCAGTTTATGCTGGGCCTCGTCTGTTTCTGTGAATGAGCGAAGGGTCCTTATCTGTCCTGTATAGCGGTCCAAACCAAAGAGACTGTGGTCACTAACTTCCTGCAGTGAAAATAATAACCAGCCGTTGTATCCTATATCTGCGTCATAGGCTCTGACTTTAGTCACCAAATGACCTGCGTTCACATTACGAGGAATCTCTTCCACACCCTCAGCAGAACCGTTAGCGCTGACTGGATATAAGATCACTGGAACGTTGTCGTTCTGATCCAGAATAAACACGTTCACTGTCACGTTACTGCTCAGAGACGGAGTTCCAGAGTCTGTAGCGAGCACATGGAAGTGGGAAGATTTTAATGTTTCAAAGTCAAAGCTCTTTAACGAATAAACAATACCTGTCTCGGAATTTATATTTACGAAAGATGACAAAACATTATGAGTTCCATCACCTCTAATTATGTGATAGGATATGACGGCATTTTCAGCTGTGTCTCGATCAGAGGCGCTTACTGAAATTATGGAGGAACCGGCTGCATTGTTTTCCATTAAGTAGAGATCTAGAGGATTTATTAAAAATTCCGGAGCATTATCATTCACATCAGAAATCTGAACGCTTAAAGTGGTCGATGCAGTCAAAGACGGCTGACCTAAATCAGAGGCAGTTATTGTAATGTCATATCGTGAATTCATCTCTCTATCTAACCGATCTTTTGTCACTAAAGAGTACATATTGTCTTTGAAAGAAGGCTTTAGTTCAAAGGGAATATTTTTGCTTAACTGACAAATAACTTTACCATTGATCCCTGCGTCTTTATCAGTCACACTGATGAGAGAAATTACCGTTCCAGGTTTAGAATCTTCAGGGATGTTCTTAGAAAGCGATGTAATCTCAATCTCAGGCCGGTTGTCATTCACATCAATAATCTTAATAACAATTCTAGACTTTCCAGACATTGGTGGATGCCCCTTATCTGAGGCTTGAATATCGAGTTTATACATTTCTGTATCTTCAAAATCCACTTCCCCTTTTACACGTATTTCACCTGTGACCTGATCGAGCTCAAAAACCTCGTGCACTTTACTGTTTAACGTTGAAAAACTGTATTCAATATCACTGTTTGTGCCCTCATCCATATCAGTTGCATTTACTCGAACAACCATAGTGCCAATAACAGAGTTTTCCGACAGTGTCACAGAGTATGACTCTCGACTAAATACAGGGCGATTATCATTGATATCTAGAACGATAATGGTAATGTTAAGGGTGCCAGATCTCGGAGGATTTCCTCCGTCAACTGCTGTTAAAATTAGCTTGTATGTAGTTGTAATCTCCCTATCAACAGCCTTCTTAAGGACTAAAAATGGCATTTTATCCTCATCACTCTCTCTAACTCGAATTTCAAAATGATCATTAGGACTTAATTTATAAGACCGGATTGAATTCTTTCCAGAATCAGGATCTTTGGCAGCCTGTAACTGATAATCAGCGCCAGGGAGCGTATTTTCATAAATTCGTAAGCGCTGCTCTTTTTCAGGAAAACTAGGAGAATGGTCGTTTATATCTGATATTTCTACTTCTACGTAATGCATTTCCAAAGGATTTTCAATAACGGTTTTTAAATTGACCATGCAAACACCGCTGCCAGCACACACAGACTCTCTGTCGATTTTCTTATGAACGTACAAAACGCCATTTTCCTGATTTATTTGAAAAAGCTCCTCCTTAGATCCAGAAACGATTCGAAACTGCCTGTCCACCAAACTACTTACTTCAAGACCCAAATCCTTTGCAATATTTCCGACAGCGCTCCCTTCTTTTACTTCTTCTGGAACTGAATATCTTATCTGAGCTGAGACTTGATGTCCGATGCCAAGGAGAAAAGAAATACACAAAGCAATCCAGCAGTACTCCCATCTGCGCCTTTGTCCTCCAGCTTCCATCACGCGCGCTTAGCAAACAGTTTCTCTAGGATCAAATGTATATATCCTCGATTATTAAAGGCCGTATTCGAGTGTGAATGGCAAGTACATAATGAAAAAATAAGAAAATTTGAAATTGGTCTTTTCAAGAACCGTCAGTACAAATCCATGCATCCCGAGCCTTTTCAGTGTGTGTGAAAAAAAACAACACAGCCCTACTCGCATCATCATCAGGGGCAGGACTCAATATTCTGAACAAATCCTGGAGCAACACGACACCAAGTGGTTTCAAAACACTTGAAAATATTTTGAAATAAACCACTGTCAGTCATAAAAACACTGAAAAGATGTAAACTTAACAACTTAACATGAAAAAAATTAAAGTGTACCTCTATTCAGTGTTTTTGATGACAAACGTTACTGCTTATTAAAATGTTTTCATAAAATGCAAAAAAAAAGTGATTTAAGCATTTTTCTATCACAGAAATTATGCATTTTACAATCAATCATATTCTGTAGGATTTGCATCAAATTTCAGCACCAACGCAGTGGACAGCACCCTGTAAACTGTGGTTACCTACAATTACGATCAGATAATTAAAATATCAAACAAAGTAGGCTACTAAACGAGACTTCGCTCTGTGAATTCATAAGTAAAAACACACAATATAAAAACCAACACACTGATTGTAATTAGAAATAATCTGTCACTCTTACCTCTCCAGAATCTCTCCTCCATCTGGGATCACTAGAGTATTGCCATTACTGCCTGGGACTATAGTAGAGCCGATACTCATTCTGATAATTGATAATCAGCGCCAGGGAGCGTATTTTCATAAATTCGTAAGCGCTGCTCTTTTTCAGGAAAACTAGGAGAATGGTCGTTTATATCTGATATTTCTACTTCTACGTAATGCATTTCCAAAGGATTTTCCATTCTGGGTCCAACTAACATGTACCATTTGTCTCCAGATCTGTACTGGATGCTGTGACACAGAATCTCGTTGTAATTTATGTCCCATAAATACTTGGACGAATAGTCTGTCGATTTAGAGCACTGCATTATAATCAACACGATGATGCTGATGACAAAAAGCACCGAAACCGAGCCCAAAGTGATGATCAAATAAAATGTCACGTTTTCCTCTGCGTCTTTTACTGTGTTTTTCACATCAGAAGCTGCAAAAGCCTCTTTGGGCTCCACAACTTTAACAATCACAGTCGCTGTTGCTAAGAGTGAAACATTCACATTGTCTTTGACCAGTATGAGCAGTTTATGTTGGGCCTCGTCTGTTTCTGTGAATGAGCGAAGGGTCCTTATCTGTCCTGTGTAGCGGTCTAAACCAAAGCGACTGGTCACTAACTTCCTGCAGTGAAAATAATAACCAGCCATTGTATCCTATATCTGCGTCATAGGCTCTGACTTTAGTCACCAAATGACCTGCTTTCATATTATGGGGAATCTCTTCCACACCCTCAGCAGAACCGATAGTGCTGACTGGATATAAGATCACTGGAACGTTGCTGTTCTGATCCAGAATAAACATGTTCACGGTCACGTTACTGAGTTCCAGAGTCTGTAGCGAGCACATGGAAGTGAAACTTTTTGACTGTTTCAAAGTCAAAACTTTTGAGAGCACTAATTACGCCTGTTTCAAAATTTATGTTAAGGAACGAAGTCATGTTGTTTTGTGTCTGATCGCCTCTTATAATATGATACGTAATATGAGCATTTTTAATTTTGTCTTTTGTCCAGTGGCGCTCACAGAAAATATGGACCATTGTCTGGGTGGATTATTTTCAAACAATAAATTTCAAGAGGGCTGTGGGGGAATTTCGGTGTATTGTCATTGACATCGGACACCTCTATGCTCAGAGATTTTGAAGCTGAAAGAGATGGATTGCCTAAATCAGTAGCCGTTACTGTAATGTCATAATGAGACGCAACCTCCCGGTCCAAACTTTCCCTGGGCTAGTCAACTCCGGTCCTGTAGGGCCAGTGATCTGCATAGTTTACTTCCAACACCTGTTCATCTATTTTAAATAGTCCTGAATACTTTGATTACCTTGATCAGGTGTGTTTGATTAGAGTTGGAACTAACTCTGCAGGACACCGGCCCTCCAGGACCGGAGTTGCCTGGGCTGCATTTCCCAAAAGCTTCGTAAGCCTAAGTTCGTAAAAACGATCGTACGACTGATCTTAATATTACGGTCTGTTTCCAAAAGCATATAATTAGTAAGCACTGAAATCATTGTAGATCAACGAGTGCTCTGGAGTAAACAAGTGCATTGTAAGACGAAAGATTTATGCGGTCACCTGCAGGACAATGGCAAGGTTTGCACCTTTAACTTTATTCAAGTGTGATATAATATAATAAAATGTGATTATAATATAAAGTTTTGATTGTACTTTATTGTACACTTTATTACTCATTTTTTATGAATTTATAAATTAATTAATGGCTCTGAACAAAAAATTATAAAGAAGTAATGTAGAAATTGCTCAAAGATGGGGGGGGGGGGGGGGGGGTTCTGTCAATGACCTTACTGACGTGCACAAAAACGTCTCTAGGTTACTTATGTAACCATGGTTCCCCGAGGGAACGAGACGCTGCGTCGAGAATCGCTTTGGGAACGTCCTTGCGTGACCGCGTTCTGAAGCATGTGTGAAATCAGTCCAATGGAGAAGCGAGACATCACGAGCGGGGTGATGTGAGTGCCAGGAAGTATAAAAGCGCATCTGGCAGAGCGCAAGCCAGCTTCAATGAAGTAGCGCCTGCAGGGCTGCAGGGAGTATGGGAAAGAGACGCAGCGTCTCATTCCCTTGGGGAACCATGGTTACATAGTAACCTAGAGACGTTCCCCTTCAGGAAATCGAGCTGCATCGAGTCGCTTTGGGAATGAGAATACCCACTGCGCCATACTACCAAGTCCCTGCCTGTGTGTGTATCTTGCGAGCACATCACAAAGAGAGAACTTGGGAACCTGGGGTAGATGCCAGGTCTAGGTTATAAAAGAGGACAAAAGTGTGCGAACTGGACAGAGCAGATTAAGCCTTTCTTGGCCTACTTCCTGGAACGGCGGAGGACAGAATGCCTGAAGTACAATGGGCCCTGGTGAAGAAGTGGGCACTTTAGGGACATACCCGACCCTCGGGTAAAGGAATGCCCTAACCATGCCAGGAGCAAATTCCAGGCACGAAACAGAAAGTGCCTGAAGATCCCTGATTCTTTTAAGTGAGGAAGGAAATAGCGAGGAGAAAGGGAGAAAGATGTTCTTGAGCGTGAGCAGCTTGACCGCAACTTCTTCTATGGGTTCAAAGGGGGCATTGTATAAGCCCTCCAGAACCACAGCCAGGTCCCATGAGGGCACCTTTGTGCGCTGTACCGGACACTCAGCCTCAGGGTGCCATGGAGGAAACGAGTGATAAGTGGGTGTTTTCCCAATGATTGTCCACCCAGAAGGACGTGGTAAGCAGCTAAGGACGCCACGTATACCTTCAGAGTGGAGGGAGATAACCCTGCAGAGAATCGCTCCTGCAGAAACTCCAGAACTGTAACAATTGGGCAGTTGACTGGGTCCTGCAATCACTGTCCGCACCATGAAGCAAAAAGTTTCCACTTCAAGGCGTACTGTTTCCTTGTGGCGGGAGCTCTGGACTGGAGTATAGTCTCAACAACCTCAGTTGAGAGACCAGATGCTAGGAGAGCCGTTGAGGAGGGACACCAAGTCCGAGAACCATACTCGGGCCGGCCAGAATGGGGCTACTAGCAACAGACGGACCCCATCCCGGCGTACTCTCTCCAGAACTCCCGGGAGCAGAACAATCGGGGAAAGGTGTACAGACGAAGCCTCAGCCACGTCTGCACCATGGCATCCAGCCCCAGTGGAGCGGGATGCGTGAGGGAGAACCAGAGCGGACAGTGTGTCGTTTCCTGCGACACAAATAGATCCACTTCCGCATGGCCAAATTCCCTCCAGAGGAGCTCCACCACCTCGGGGTGGAGTCTCCATCCCCCGGGCCTCAGCCCCTGTCTCGACAGGATATCTGTAGACTGCTCTTAGTGAGAGGAGCTTCCCCTGAGCCCACAGAAGGATCTGGCGCACCAGCTTGTACAAGGAGCGCGAACGCAGACCCCCCTGCCGATTGATGTAGGAGACCACCGAAGTGTTGTCTGTGCGGACAAGCACATGATGCCCCCTTAGGTCTGGAAGGAAGTGTGTCAGAGCTCAAAACACGGCCAGCATCTCCAGGCAGTTGATGTGCCAAGAGAGATAATGGCCTTCCCACAGACCCTGGACAGAGCGGCCACTCATGACCGCCCCCCAGCCCATGAGAGAGGCATCTGTCGTTAGCGTTACACGACGACAAGGAGCCCCTAACATCAGGCCTTGAACCAGGAACCAACGTTTCTTCCACATGTCCAAGGCACGTAAGCATCGCCGCGTGACCTTGATCATGCAAAGCGGATTCCCCCTCGGGGAAAATCCTTTGGTTCTGAGCCACCACTGCAAGGGTCTCATGTACAGCAGGCCAAAAGGTATCACGTTCAGGCTCAACAACCTTTGAAACTGTTTGACAGTGAGAGACTAGCCTTCTCTTACTCTCCTGACTGTCGTGAGAATTGACTCGACACGAGCAGGAGACAAACGTGCCTGCATCGAGGTTGAGTCCCACACCACACCTAAATAAGTGGTTCTCTGTAGTGGAGAAAGCACACTTTTCTTTGAGTTTAGTCTTAACCCCAGCTCTCTCATATGGGCGAGGATGACATCTCGATCCATCTGCTCTGATTGAGCTAAAATCAACCAATTGTCGATGTAAATGAGTATGCGGACGGCCTGGAGTCACAGAGGAGCTAGAGCAGTATCCACACACTTTGTGAAAGTGTGGGTTGAGAGTGACAGGCCGAAGGGAAGAACTCGATATTGGTATGCTTCGCCCCCGAAAGCAAACCTCAGGAACTTCCAGTGTTGAGGAAGGATGGAAACATAGAAATAAGCATATTTGAGATCTATCCTAACAAACCAGTCCTCGGCTGGATTTGAGATACTATCTGCTTGATAGTGAGCATCTTGAACCGAAGCCGTTTGATAACACGGTTCAGAAGACGGAGATCTAAAATCAGACACAACCCCCCATCTTCTTTGGAACGATGAAATAACGGCTGTAGAACCCGGACGCTCTCTCGAGAGGCAGAACACGTTTTATGGCCCCCTTCCTCAAGAGAATATCTACTTCTTGTTCCATTTACCAGAGCCTGCTCGGGGCCCACTGGTGTGGGGATGACCCCGTTGAAACGAGGCAGACGAGAACCGAACTGAATTCTGTAACCTTTCTCTACAATCTGCAGGACCCATTTTGAGACATTTGGTAGAAGTTTCCATGCTGCCAAAAATCTACTAAAGGCTGGGCCTTTGGTGGTTATTGGCGAGATAGTCGGTGCCCTGAAGCGGATGACCGGCAAGGAACGACCGACTGACTGCTGTAGCACTCTCACTTGAGGGGATGAGCTCTCCCGTGCCGTACCGTCGCCGGGCGGCAGCTGGGAATTTTGCTCGTTGGAGCTCACTGATCCCTGAAGCACTGAGGGTGGCAGGGGTATCAGTGAAGTCCTCTTCGACAAAATAACGGTCCACAGATCCGTCTTCGGTCTAGAAGACCCCGACTGAGAGCGTCGCCTAGACCCCCGTTCTTTCTGCGGAGGGGTGCGGGTTGCAATGCTCTGTTTTTGAGACTGGCTGTATGAGGAGCTTGACGGCTTGGGCTGCTTCTGCTCAGCAGCCCCATGGGCCTGGGAGCGACGAGGGAGGAAACGTTGAAATGCCGCCACTTGCTTCCTCGCCTCCTAAAACCTCTCGACGACAGTGTTGACTGCATTGCCAAAAAGGCCAGAGGGCGAGAGCGGGGCGTCTAAGAGGAAGAATCTGTCCTTATCTTGCATATCGGACAGATTCAAGAGCTAACAGGTACAGCTCGGGAGAATGATTTGAGCTTTTAGTATCCCTTCGGCAAGCAGAGCGAGTTTTACGGTGCCACGGGGAAGTGATCCGATTGTAATGGTGCTATGAAGTCAATCAACGGTTGTGATGCATGGAGAGAATTTGCAACAAAGAATTGAGATAACGAATACTTCAGCAGTGAAGTTTATTGCATCTGAATAAAATAAATCGAAGGCACCCATCAGAAACTCTCTGCCTCTTTTTGTTCGACGCTGAAGGGCTGCTACAGTAAAACTCACTGCTAAAGATGACGACTTCATCGCGTGGCTGTTGTTTCCTCGCATGAGTGGGACTTGATGTTGCAGCGAATGCTTTCATCGTGCCACCTTGTTTGCATCGCGTCAGTAAGAGACTGATTCCATGATAGGACTGCAACATTATACAGTCAACAACTTGGAATACTCCTCATTTGTGAATGGCTGAAAGGTGACTGCAAATCAACATTGTTGGTACAGACTCTGAGGTAAAAAAAAAAAAAAAGTGATTATAGCTTTTGCATTAAGTCGCAACTTTTATAATTAAAGAGATTTTGTAGTTTTGTAAGTGAATTTTGTAAGTAATTTTACATCAAATTTTATGAATGAAGGGTGACTATTGATTAATGAAGGTGAAGTTATTGACTTGAGTATTCATTTACAAGGTATTGATTGCCATAGTTTAATGCTGGGTTTACTTATGGTATATGTAACATAAACATGCCAAAGTGTTGAGTGTCAAGGAATTTATAAGTGTGTTGCATATATGATTTGACTTATTCCCTTTGCTAAATATTTAAGTGTCTAGATTATAAGTCTGATGTAAATTTTATTTAAGTTGTAGACTGACAAAATGGAAGACACGATCGAGCAAACAGTAGTGGACGCAAGTCAAAAGTCAGTTCCTGATAAGGATTTAGACACTAATATAATGCAACAAGAAGGATCAAGATCAAGTTCTCGAAAAATAAATCGCACAGATAAAGGCCAAGAGATGCATGAACAGGAGGCAAAGAAGCACGAGAAAGCCTTTAATAAAGCTTATGACTTCTGAAAGCAGATAGATAAAGAAGTTAGTTCTAAATTAAAAGCTTTGTGCACATGTGAAGAGCTTGAACAAATTTTAAAGGACATTCAAACTAGACAAGATGTAGTCACTCAGCATTATGTTCCCTTACTGCGAAATAATACTGCAACTCCAGAGGTTGTTAAGAGAATAGATATTTGTTCCACACTGACTGCAGAAATTTGTGATTTGGTGAGCAAAAGAATAGAAACCCGTGATGAGATTCAGAAGAAAGAAGTTGTGAAAGAGAGAGTAAGGCAGATATTAAATAAAGACGAGTATGAATCTATATTTGGTTGTACCAATACAGAGACTATCATCTCAGAATCATCACAGATTTCGGAGAGTTTATTAACGACATCAAAGACCTCTTCCAAAGCTTCCAGTAAGCGAGCCGATGCTGAAGCAGAACTCACAGCCAAAGTTGAGCAAGTGAAGGTTATGCAAGAAATTCACACTCAGCAAGCCCGACTACTTAACATAGAGAATGATTGGAAACTGAACGAAGCAAGAATGCTAGCTGAGATGAAACGGAAATAAACTGAGATGCACTCAAAACTAGAGGAAGAAAGGACAAATCTGCAGATGCTACAAGCAGATAAAGAAGTTAAGGTAGCTGCAGCTCGAGTGAAGGCCTACAACAATTGTGAGAGTGATCTTGAAGATGAAGAGGAGAGAGGTAATGCAACTCAGTTTGGATGGAGAGAGGCTGAAAATAAATCTCAGCAGAATCCTCAGGTACAATCATTCCATCTCCACGTGTATTGCAAGATGTAAGGACAACTCGTGAGACAGAGAATTTATCCCAAGTAGTAAACTCCTTAAGTATAAGTCGCTTACCTGTCCCAGAACCAACAACTTTCACTGGTGATCCTCTGAAGTTCATCGATTGGAAAATTCCACTTTCACTGCACTTATTGATAGTAAATCAATTCCAGTGAGTGAGAAAATGTTTTATTTGAAAACCTATCTTGCTGGAGAAGCTCATAAGGCTGTGGAAGGTTTCTTTTATAGGAACTCTGAAGACGCATATCAGGGCGCCTGGAGGGTCCTTGAGGAGAGGTATGGAAATTTCTTTATTGTTCAGCGAGCCTTTCGAGAAAAACTTATGAGATGGCCTAAGGTGGGAGCAAATTATCCACTTTCCTTGCGAGAGTTCACTGATTTATTACAAGGTTGTGTTGAAGCTATTCCACATGTTAAAGGTTTGGCTATTTTGAATGATTGTGAGGAAAATTATAAATTATTCAAGAAATTACCAGAGTGGATCGTGCGCAAATGGAACAAAATTGTGGTTGAAGAGTTGGACATGACTGGTGATTATCCAAGCTTTATGCGATTTGCAGAATTCTTGCAGAAGGAGTCCAAGATAGCTTGCAATCCTTTCACTTCTCCACTTTTAATGAGTTTTAAGGTTTCAGATGAGAAATTTCCTAAAAGAGCCCAAGCTTTCAACATAAAGGCCCAAGTTCAACAAATTCAACAAGGCCAGAATTTAAGACAACATCACCATGTTCTGTTTGTAAGAGCGAAGCACATAATATCGCTAAATGTCCTATTTTTGCAGAAAAGCCCATGGAGGACAAAAGGTTTTTTATTCGTGAGAATCACATCTGTTTTGGATGTCTTAGAAGGGGGAATATTTCTAGAGACTGCAAAAGACGGCATATTTGTGGCACATGTGGCTTGCGCCATCCAACTTGCTTGCATGAAGATAAAGACAAAGGACCTGTGAAGGTATCAAGAATAGATGTTACTTCTACAGAAGCGCATACAAGTCAAGAAGTTCAAAGGGTTACATCTCAGGCAGTAACACAACGGGCCTCTGCTACCTCTAGTATTGTTCCTGTCTTTATTTCAACAATGAAAGAGCCACAAAATGAGATTCTTACTTATGCTTTACTTGATACACAGAGTGACAACTTTTATTCTGAAGGATTTTCTTGATGAGCTCCAAGTAAGCAGTCAAGCAGTGAAGCTGAGACTCAGTAATATGACGACCACAGATACCGTCACTACAAGTAATAAGGTTAGTGGCTTGCGAGTTCGAGGGCTCCAAGGTGGAAAACGTATTCAAGTACATCAAGCCTATACATGTGACTTTATTCCTGTGGACAAAGTTCACATTCCAACTAGAAAGACTGCTTTGCAATGGCCTCACCTTAAACACATAGCAAATGAGTTGCCACTACTCCAGAGCTGTGATATAGGATTGTTGATTGGATACGATTGTCCTTCAGCATTGGCTCCTTTAGAGGTTATTATCAGCAATGAAAATGAGCCTTTTGTACAGAAAACAGAACTGGGTTGGAGCATCATAGGCCTTTGTAATCCCCACCTGGATAGACAAGGAAGTCAAAGTTTTGTTCATCGAGTCTCCGTGAAAGAGATGCCAGTTCCATCAGCTAATGATGTTTTAAAGCCATCAGAGTCAGAATTTAATGAGAAGGGTTACGAGGACAGATATGTGTCCCAGGAAGATGTCCGCTTTATACGCCTTCTTAGTGATAACATCAAACTTAAAGAAGATGGACATTTTCAGTTGCCCCTTCCTTTTAAGAGCAGCAGTCTTCCTTCCCTCTCTAATAACAAGAAGATTGCTATGGTACGTTTGCAGCACTTAAAGAAGAAGTTGAAGTCAAACCAACAGTATTACGAAGACCTTTATGGAAGAAATGTTCAGCAAGGGAGATGCAGAAATAGCTCCTGTCGCATCTGATGGGGAAACAGTGTGGTATATAAAACATCATGGTGTTTACCACCCTCACAAGCCAGACAAGTTGAGGGTGGTATTTGATTGCTCTGCTAAATTTTGTGGCATTTCTCTAAATGACACTCTTCTCACTGGTCCAGATTTGATCAATTCTTTGGTGGGAGTACATTGCAGGTTCAGGAAGGAAGCTGTTGCTGTGACATGTGATATCGAAAAGATGTTCCATCAATTCCATGTGCCTCCTGATGAAAGAAATTACTTGAGATTCTTATGGTGGGAGAATGGAGATTTGGAAGGAGAACTCCAAGAATATAGAATGACTGTGCACCTTTTTGGCGCTGCTTCATCTCCTGGGTGCGGCAACTTTGGTTTTAAATATCTAGCAGAGAAGTAAAAGTCTGAGTATCCTATAGCTTCATCCTTCGTGAAGAAGAATTTTTATGTTGATGACGGCTTGATTTCAGTTCCATCGATTCAGGAAGCGAAGGAGTTAATTGTCAAAGCTCAAACCTTGTGCAAGAATGGAGGGTTACGCATTCATAAGTTGAATTCAAATGAGAAAGAAGTTCTACAGTGTGTGGATTCTTCAGAGTGGGCAATAACAACCAAACCGCTTAACCTTAGTCCTGAAGTAACAAGGTATGTTCTTGGCATCCAGTGGTCTATGAAAGATGACACATTCAGTTTTGACATAAAGCTGAAAGATCAGCCTTCAACACGTAGAGGTATTTTGTCAATTGTTGCTTCTTTGTATGACCCTATTGGGTTTGTTGCTCCTTTCCTTTTGAAAGGAATGTGTATTTTACAGGAGCTGTGTTGTAGAAATATTGGATTGGATGATCCTCTCCCTAATGATTTATTCCTGCAGTGGGAGGAGTGGAAAAGTAGTTTTCATGGTCTGAAAAATTTCAGCATCCCGAGATGCTATCATCTGCCATTTTTTGACACCATTGTCTGGACAGAACTGCACCATTTCTCAGATGCAAGCAACGTAGGGTATGGTGCATGCTCCTATTTGAGGTTCAAGAATGACAAAGACGAACTTCATTGTAGTCTTGTAATGACTAAGGCTCGAGTCGCACCCACAAAGATCAAAGGTATTCCAAGACTGGAATTGTCTGCTGCTGTAGTTTCTGCCAGGATGAGTGATATGTTAAAGGCTGAACTGGAAATGAAGATCGATCAAGAGTACTTTTGGACTGACTCGCAGGTTGTACTAGCATATGTTAACAATGAAGCAAGAAGGTTTCACGTGTTTGTTGCAAATTGTGTCCAGTTAATCAGGGAAATCACGAACACAAGCCACTGGTATTATGTTAACACATCTGAAAATCCTGCTGATCATGTTTCCAGAGGAAACAAACTGGATATCGGGACCTGCATTTTTGCGGGAACGAGAAGTGTGTCCAACTCCTAATGCCTCAAATGATCTACTTGTGGGATATCCTGAAGTTAAGCTAGTACAAACATTTGTGACTAAGGGTGACGTTAGTTCTGACTTTCTTGAGCGGTTTAGTCACTTCTCTTCTTTGAGAACTCTCATCAACGTGATCACTAGAATAAAAAGGCTAGCCTCAAGCAGCAATGTCTTAACGACACTGTGACTGTGAAAGAGCATGAAAGAGCATTTGAGGTTCTGGTTAAGCTCGTTCAAAAACAGGTATTTTCCCAGGAGATAAGAGCAATTCAAGGGGGGAAGGTGCTTCAGAAATCAAGTGCACTTTTTCATCTCAATCCTATTTTGAAAGGAGATCTGCTTCGTGTTGGAGGAAGGTTGAAACAGTCATCTCTTAGTGAAGAGGTCAAGCATCCAGTGATTTTGCCAAAAGACAGTCACATTACCAACCTTATATTAACGCACTATCACAATAAAATTTGCCATCAAGGGAGGTATAAAACACTTATGGAACTCAAATCAAATGGATTTTGGGTTATCAGCGGCAGCAAGTCGGTAGCTAAATTGATTTACCTATGTGTACAATGTAGGAAGCTCAGATGGCCAGTGGAGGAGCAACAAATGGCAGAACTTCCTAAAGAACGAATTGAGGTCTCTGCCCCTTTCTGCTATACTGGCATGGATTGCTTTGGCCCATTCATTATAAAGAGGGGTCGAAAGGAGTATAAAAGTTATGGCCTTCTTTTCACTTGCCTTTCTTCTCGAGCCGTCCATATCGAAATGCTGGACGATTTGTCAACAGACATGTTTATTAACGCTCTGAGATGTTTCATAAGCCTCCGTGGAGCTGTTCGTCAACTTTATTGTGATTGTGGCACAAACTTTGTAGGAGCTAGAAACGAACTCCGAGAAGCTCTTAAAGAATGTGATGTCAAGACACTGGAGGCATTTCTTACAGAAAATCAATGTGAGTTTGTCTTCAACGCTGCTTCAGCTAGTCACTCTGGTGGTGTCTGGGAACGCCAAATCAGGACTGTGCGAAATGTGCTGAATTCCACGCTTTCTCAGTGCTCAGGCAGGCTCGATGACTCCTCTCTTAGGACATTGTTTTATGAAGCGATGGCTATCGCTAACAGTCGACCATTAACTGTAGATGGAATAAATGACCCCAAGTCACTGGAGCCTTTAACACCAAACCATCTTATCTTAACGAAGTCTACTTGAAAGTGAGTGATTCATTGAAATAGTTTTTGCATCAGACAAATGTAATACCAGGTTAAAATTATTATAATTATTATTATTTTGTTATGTGTTTTGTGTTGAAAAGGGGTTATAGAAGTTTGAAAACATGTATGATTTGTTTTTTTTTTTGTTTGTTTTTGGGGGTTTCTCATAAATGATTTGTGGGAGTTTAATTCCTTCCACTTTAACCTCGCATTTCTCGTGTGATTTGCACTGGATTGTGTAGCGGTGGCAGCACCCCTGTGCCCCTTTTTCTTCTGAATTCACATTTTTTGTTGTATATCGCCCCGCTGAGGCAGCAGGACGGTGGTGATGTCTCTTCACGCCAGTTTACAACCTTTTCATTGTCCCGTGTGTCGCTTGTCACGATTGTGTCGCACGCTAACGAGGGCGCGCAGCTCGAAGCCCCCGTCCGTGCGTGACATCAGGGCCTGGCGCTATCCCTTTTCTCACTGGTCTTCCTTGGGTACCCCGAACCACCCAGTGTGGCTGGGACGGCACGAGGGTGAGAGTATCTAGAGAAGCACGAAGGAAGGGGGAGAACCCTGTGGCGAGGGACGGACCTTAGTCTTTCTTCCTCTGTAGCGTATCGACCAGGCTGACACAGTCCGACCAGATTTCATTTATTTTGATTTAACAACGATCAATTATTCATTAGTCAGTTACAACCCCCCTTTCGTCACATGTTAAAATGATTCCTACGACACTGAGCTCTCTTTTTTTTGTTTTTTCCCCCCTTCCTTCGGCGCCAACCTTGCAGCACGGTGTTTGCACGGCGCCTTCGGCGGTAACGCTCCGTGTGTGGCCTCCCTTCTCTCCTCTCTCCACCCCCCCCCCCCCCCCCCCCCCCCCCCCCCCCCTTCCTTTTTCCCCCCCCCCCCCCCTTCGTTTGGTGGTTTGACCACCATCTGATGTCTGGCCCACACACGCCCCCGTGTGTTGCCCCCTAAAACTGACAACTAATCATGATATCACTGTTTTTATGGCCTAAAAGGAATGTAGGGGAGAATCTCCCTCATTTTACTCATGAGAAAGAAACACAATGCCCAGAGAAATGGACTGTTCTCTAATTAATTCATAGGGAAACCTTTTCTTTGATTGAATCCCCATATCCTTTGGTCATTGTGTATAACATTACTGTCTTGTATATTGTCTGTTGTAGTGTATGCTGTTTTATGCCTGTTATGATAGACACAGTTAAAAACCCAAATATTATGTTTAGTATCTATGTATTCGCCTTCTTATGATCGAAACAAGGGTGTATATTATATGCTGATACCTATGCAACATAATGATGTTCTAAGAATCTGTACTAATTCATGCCTCAACACTCCAGCGAATTACATATGCGAAATACCAGGCTTACAGACAAAGAGTCATAAAAATCCCCAGTAATTGCAAACTCCCGCTTGGGATTTCAGCCTTCCTAATTGGACAAACCCATCTTGAGAGGCGCGAATCTCTGCAGGCTTTAAAAGGCCAAACTCCATGTGACCCGCCCCAGTCGGTGGTTCAGTGAGATGCTAAGATGAAGATGTGAGAAAGCGCTTCAGGATACCAAAGCATTTGTGCCAGGACTTTCTTCGGCCTAGTCCTTTCCATTCATCAAGTGAATCTGACTCAAACTAGCTCTTTCTCATCACCCAACTTCAGCAAGATCTTGGGCCTTAAAATTGCATCAGGAATCTATTTTCAGACAAACGAGACTTGCAAGTATCAAACTTAGACTTATTAATTGATGCATTAAGTATCAGCTACACCTTTTTACAAGGTTTGTTTGAACTCAGAATCTGACGTTTCCCTCAGGTTTAGATCTGCTGAATATGCAAAATGATTCCATAAATGTCATTCCTTATGTCTCTTTCTTTTGTGCTAAACTTTAACCCTTTCCTATACCATGTATGTGGTGTCGTGGATGTTAGGACCGGTTCATTGTTATGTAGTATGTTAGACTAGTTTTTAAGTGTTTATGTAGTTAATAAAAACCTTACTTTTATCACACTTGACGTGTTCATTGTTTACTCATAACCGGAGTCACTAATCATGCAGATTAACGCTACAAGCTTTGTAGAATTGTACAATAATAAAGTTATTTCCCTTAACCAGGAAACCAACGTTCTTAGAATTGACAAGACAGCTGACCCTTAGAGGTCAGCTAAATATTTACAGCGGATCTAAAATATTAACTTATCATATTCGCCCCAGGTTTTTTCAGTTATTCCCATTATTTCCATCGCCGCCGCCTGCACTGTGACTGATATCTTGTTTCGTGTTAATTCGCCACAACATTTTTATTAACTTTCTACGCGCGGTTTCCCGCCCGATGTTTGCATGGAGAGAGCATTGGTGTGCATACAGTCTGTATGTGTTCCCCTTGTAGTTTTTACGACTCAGTGGACATGAGTGTGTGGTTGTGGTGGTATGTGAGTAAATTAAAATCGAAGGCCCCCATCAGAAAGTCTCTGTTTCTTGCAGTTAACTGTCGTGCCCCCTACCCGCTGACGCGGCTGATACAGGGCGAGGATAGCGCGCCAGCCCAGCGAGCCCCGTGGTCCTTTTGGCCGCTGCCCGCCGGCGCACCCTGAGAGGAGCTGCTACACCATTGGCATGCTGGGCTGGGCGTGATACGGGCCCAGGAATTACAGTTTCTCCTATGATCTTGACACCTCGGCATGGAGATCGGGGAAAAACGGAAAGCCCCGTCGTGAAGCCTGTGACCTAGGCTCTCAGGAACGCTCATCTAACGCTTTATAAGAACGGAGCGATCCTGTTTCATCGGTGGCCAATCGAATTAATTTGGCTACGCAGAAACGGTTCAAATCCACAAGTCCTATAAAGACGAGGGACGGTGGTGGCGAGTCACAGTCTCCTCTGTCTCGAACTCATCAACATCAAACTCCCGGCGGAAGCAAGAATTGAAGGTCTGGTCTCTCTGTACGGGGGGAAAGGAAAAACCGCAGAGAGAGGCGTACCGCAAAACCCTGCAGGAGGAGCCAGGATCTACGCTAAGGGGGTGAGACAACACCGAGAGAAAGCGACTAGCCTGGCGCGGATCCTCGCCTGAAATCCACTGCGTTAACCATGACAATCAGTCTACCCACTGCGGGCACCTCGGGCGGGAACGCGGCCAGCAAGGGATCGCGAGCCTGGCCGACATATCATCAAAACGGCCAAGGAACCAAGCAGAGAGGTGGAGCACGAACAGCGAGAGCTAACTCGCTTAAGTCCGGCAATCAGCTCGTCGAGAGATGACATGCACACAAATCGTGTGTATCCCCTGCCGCCATATATCGTGGGCAGGGAGAAACACAGCTTTTGTAATGCCGTTCGCTCGCCATAGACTGACTTTGCTTTTTTTGACATGATATGAATGCTTGTGCTGACAGACAACAATAAATAGGACGTGTATAGCGCTAAATAGCGCTACTGAAGAGCAGAAGCTCTGCCGGGTGCGCTTTTATACTTTCTGGTGGTCACCCCGCTCATGATGTCTCGCTGCTCCATTGGGCTGATTTGACACGTGCTTCAGAATGCGGTCACGCAAGGGCGTTCCCCAAAAGCGACTCGATGCAGCTCGAGTTCATGAAGGGGAACCAATGTATGGACCCGGATAATAACGTTCGATAAGATATTATATACATACTAGAAATTTTATATGAAGCATATTATAGGCTATATTATTATGTAAAGTATAATATGATACGTATAATATAATATAATATAATGTAATATAACAGTTATTATCCGAGTTGTCTGGAACGCAGCATTATGTTAACATTTCAATAAATGAGCGTGTACTACAATTACGAGCCATTCTATAAGATGACATTTCAGCACTTGACAAACGAATAGCGACTCCTAAGTAGCACTTAAAACACGGCTACGCGCGATTGCGTAAAGTGCATTTTTGGGAAACACACGTGAAACAACAACGAACAATCGTAAAATTACTTGTAGAAAACGCTCTTAAGCTTAAGAAGATCAATCGTTATCGAGAAACGCAGCCCAGTTTAGAAACCAGAAACAGGAAATAGTTCAAATTAAGTCATATTAGATCGATTTCGTCACCAATGTAAGCACTATAATTTTCTTCGGCTCACAGTGGCTCCTAAAATGTACCCAGGGGCTTGCGTTTCCCAAAAGCTTTCGTAAGCCTAAGAAGTTCGGCAAAAAATGATCGTACGCATGATCTTCCCTAATATTACGTCTGTTCCCAAAAGCATCATACCTTAAGTAGCACTTGAAAATCATCATAGATCTATGAGTGCTCTGGAGTAATTGTAAAGCCCTAAGTGCATCGTAAGAAGACAGTTTTTATTAATTAATTAAAAAGGGCAGAAAAAATTGAAATACACATTTAAATTAAATGAAAAAAATGAATAAAAGATGTAGGAAATATGCTTCAAAGACTGGGGGGGAAAAATCTGTCAATGACTTGCTGATGTGCACGAAAACCAGCCATGTATTGAACCCGGAAATAATGTCTGTCTCTCCATGTATCTGTATATGTATATATCTATATATATTATATAGATATGTATGTATATATATATATATATATTGTGTATATATATATATATATATTTTATTATATATATATATATACAGTATATACAGAGAGAGGAGACAAAACCGGGGATGATAGTAAGTAACACTTTTTGTTTGAGGTTCAGTAACTTAGTGGTTGTTCATGCTAGACCTCTCAATCTTTGAAACATTGTAGCCACATTTGTCTACTACAAATAAAACGCACTTGAACTTGTACTACACAATCACAGATTATGGGAGTTAATGTCAAAATATAAAGAGTTCCGTTGTTACAACCTACCCCACTACTAGGGTGAGTTGTAACACTAGCTGGGGATAGATGTAACAATAAGAGGTAATTTGGTGATACAATATCCACACTTTCCAGATTATGCAAGAACTTTATTGAAGAACAAACATTAACAATTTAACTAAAAATTTCTGGAACCTGTAAACTCAAGACTATAACAAATTGCTGTGTGTAGTGTGTGTGTGTTTGTTAAACTTTCATCTAATACTATATCAAATTTGTGTGTGTGTATATTGTATTTCCTTTGGAACTTTAAACTTAAAACTATAACAAATTTCTGTGTGTGTCAGTGTGTGTGTGTGTGTGAGTAGTATATTCGTTTGGGAACTTTAAACTTAACACTAACATTTCTGTGTGTGTCAGTGTGGGTGTGGGTGTGTGTGTGTTGGAACTTTAAACTTAACACTATAACACATTTATGTGTGTGTCAGTGTGTGTGTGTGGGGTGTAGTGCATTTTTATGGGACTGTAAACTTAAAAAACTATAACATTTACATTTACATTTGTCATTTAGCAGACACTTTTATCCAAAGCGGACTACAAATGAGGACAATAAACGCAGTCAAAATAATTAATACAACTGCGGGGTGTCCAGTGTATGACCATTTTTAATGAAATGTTACAACTATCCCCACCCCAAGCAGCCATTACATAGCTAACTCTTTTAGCATGTGGGTTTGAAGTTAGCATTAATGTCTAGCATCAAATTAAACTAGAGAAATGACTACTTAAGAATATGTAAGTCAAAAAAATGTATCTACATTACAATGAATGCTAGGCAAAAAAGACACATGCCACTTCTCTTGTTAGCTCAAAATGGAGATGGGAGTGTATGATATGGATGACATCACCATAGGTTGTTTCTGATTGGTCAAACTGACAGTGTTACAACAATCCCAATGTTACCAACACTCCCCGTTCTCCCCTATATATAGATATAGAATATATATATATATAGATCTATATATATATTATATATATATAATCTTTTAACTTAATATAAAGAAATCTATATATTATGTAAAGTATAATATATGTATAGCGATAATAAAATATAATATAATAGAAGATAAAATAACATTGTATTATAGTTATTATATCCGAGTTGTCTGGAACGCAGCTTTAGGTTAACATTTCAATAAACGAGCGTTTACAATTACGAGCCATTCTATAAGGTGAAATTTCAGCACTTGACAAACGATAGCGACTCCTAAGTAGAACTTAAAAGCACCGGATACGCGCGATGCGTTAAGTGCATTTTTGGGAAACGCACATGAAACAATAACGAACAATCGTATAATGACTAGTAGAAAACGCTCTTAAGCTCTAAGATCAATCGTTATCGAGAAACGGAGCCCTGGGCCCAAAAGCTTCGTAAGCCTAAGAAGTTTGTAAAAACGATTGTACGGCTGAACTTAATATTACGGTCTGTTTCCCAAAAGCATTGTGACTTAAGTAGCATTTGAAAATCATCTTAGATCTACGAGTGCTCTGGAGTAATCGTAAATCCCTAAGTGCATCGTAAGAAGACAGATATATGCGGTCACCTGCAGGACAATCGGCAGATTGCACCTTT
>JADLZN010008425.1:0-161694 GCA_018155175.1 Sinocyclocheilus anophthalmus | reverse complement strand
TCTATTTTACAGATGTTACTTTCATTTGATTTAGTTACTTCGTGGTAAAATATGTTTGCTATGTGGTAATTGTGTTCTTTGTTTAGATAAATTAGTACTAGTATCAGTGAACATCATAATAATGTTAATAATGTAGTTTGTGTAAACAGCATGCTTGCTTTTTTATTTCAGATGTGAGAATAACAGTGCAAAAGAACCTGTTGCAAAGAGAGCCAAAGCAAATAAGCAGCCCACTTGGTCATGGAAACCAGAAACTGACGCTGACATGTTCCACAGGCTCTAAGATTCCTGCCCCGCACAAGAGCCTGAACCACAGCTAAGACCATGTGATGCACACACTCCCAAAATGATGTGATAGTTATATATATTTTAAATAAACTACAAATAAAAAAATAGATACATTTCTTTTTCCTCATTATTTCTTGTAGCAATTCCCTCTCAGTCACTCACCTGACAGCTCATTATGCAGCTCATTATGCAGGCCTTTGTCTTCTCAGGTGTGAATCACTCATTATACATGACCATTCACGCCCCCTCGCATATTCCTTTTCTACACAAAAAGTGTCTTAGAAAATTTAAATCATTATATTGTTTTCTGTGAGTGAGTAAACAATATGATTTTCACATCATTCTGAAGCAAAAAATCTAGACTTCAAGATCAGTTCTCAAAATTATTGTGATCAAATGTTCTGTATTTGTTTTATGGCCTTATTTCAGTGACTTAAAAAAAAAAATGTTTTTCACTAGACACACATAAACATTGTTTTCTCAAAAACACAAACACATACATTCATGTTGCTTACATATTATTGTAGCACAGTTTGTGTCCTGATTATTGTGCTACTACCCTTAGTCATTAATATTTTTATTGCAACTGAAAAAAGTCAAAATGTCAGACATGTCAAAACTCCCAGGGCCCAAACACTCCTCCGACCCCAAGGGTAGGATCCAACTGCACTTGTTGAGCTGGGGCAGTCTCATTACCAACCAGGAGGACTTATGGTTCATGGTTATCAAGTCTCCATTTAAAAGGTTTTATAATAGGTAGAATGCAAAATGTTTAAATACAAGCATTTTAGTCAAATGTAATTAATGCAATATTTCAAACCTTAACCCCACTTGGGAAAATAAACCTATGGCAACAGTTTAGAAGTAGCCCAATTCTGTGGAAAAAACGTGGAATTGGCAACCCTGCTTCCAACAAGAGCTGCAGGAGTCCGCTTTGACTGATCATAGGTTGAGAATAAGGAGATGACTGACAAGACCATGCTGGATTATTTGCTGCTCAACAGATTCTGAGCTCATTGACAAATCTCTGATCTTGTAAGATGTGCTCCCATGACACAGAGGGGGGATCGTCGGATTCCAATCGGAAAACTGTGCAAGTAACTGCCGCTGCAACCTTTCCGATATCACACATTGCCACAAACAACAAGGTTTGTGTGTGCATGCTGCATCACTTCTGTATCTGAATGCAGCTCCCTTGGCGCCTAAAGTATCACACATTAGAGAATCAGGTCTGCCAAACTGGAGGTGGCGAGCGGCTCGTTCGTCCACTGTGGGCAATCGGCGTGTGAGCGAAACACAGTTGCGGAGCGGTGCACAATGCCGTGCAGCAGTCAGTGGGTCAGTGGGCAATTACAAAACCGCGATCTCCCGGACATTATGGGACATTCAGGCAAATCCCGCCGGACGCATGTTGTGGTTGGGTTGCAAAAAGTCGGACTAGTCTGAGAACAGAGGACGATGGTTCCACCCTAATTTATTTAGTGCTAATGATCGAGCGATTCGGGTGAGAGGACGAGAGAACATAGGGGCGGCCTATCTGGGGCAGAAGCCGCAGCAGAGCACAGGGGGAGGAAGCGTGGACGGGGGTACGATAACGGGTGAATAAAAGGCGTTAGAAGTGTCGCGGTTGTTGGACTCCACGTCTTAGAAATTGTGAAATACAAGGTCGGAGGGTTAGCCTTTAGGTCTGGTTCACTTTAAGCATGGTTGTTTAGTTAATCGTGAAGCATGTGCCATCATGCCAGTCAGAGCAAGTGAAATTACTGCAGTCACGGCGCTGCCTCGTATTGCTCTCATTTCCCGAGTTGTGCTTTTAAGTCGAATGTGAAAACAACATGGACACTCTATTTACTACAAAGATTTGTTGGATTTGTAATATTAGAGCTTTCCGACTTGAGTTCACATGCATTTTCTCAGTCTGGAAATTATTTTTCACGTGCGGTGCTGGTGATGATGCTTCTTACGTCCGTTTCGGAGAATCAGAGGACAAATATTTCAATCGATCGATCGCTCGGGCATGGCACCGAAATCTGCGTTCGAATTCGGTTCTAGTACATACCGGTTACAATGGTACCGGTGCCATATTGGTACCAGGTTTCGGTACCCAACCCTAGTGAATCCTTTCAAAATACAGATACTATGGTTTCCCTAGAACAAGACAATTACAAAAAATAAAACAATGCAGTTGTATTTTGAAAATGTTTAACTAATCTAGGGCTGTAACTAGGGATGCACGATATGGCCAAAATTTTATATTCACGCATAGTTCTTAATTTCGGGGTCGTGAACGCTATACTTCCGATATGATATACACTATTATAAAAGCTCTCATAAAAAAAACCGCCAAGAACCCACACACAGATGTCTGTACCTACAAATACTTAATCGAAAATTTATCATCGCCGAACTCTATGAAGACCTACGTCCTATCGTAAACTATATCAATATTTTAGAAAAAATTGCGCAAATAATACATGTTCCCGCTTATCTATATTTGTACCCTTTAGCCTTCATACAACCAAGAAATGTGAAATCACTGTCAAATAAATCTCAGACTCTCCTTATTAATATGAATATTAATATGTTTATACTTCAAACTATAGGCTAACATACCAGTCAAAAGTTTTGGAAATAGGCGTAGTATCTTTCATGTGTTTTTTTAAATAATTCTCTTCTGCTCACCAAGCCTGCTTTTATTTAATCCAAAATACAGCAAAAACGGTTACATTTTGAAATATTTTTACTATTTACAATAACTGCTTTCTACTTTAATATAATAATTGTATTCGTGATCTTCAAGCCAAGGAGCTTTTAGCATCGTTACTCTCTACATGACTCTCAGAAATCAGTCTAATACCTATTTGCTGCTCAGAAACACATTTATTATTATGAGGTGAAAAAACAGCACGAGTCGAGTTTTCGTTCAGGTTTTTCTGTATGATGAATAGACAGGTTTCAGAAGACCAATCGGCATTTATCTGGAATAGAAATCTTTTTGTAGCCATTTCAATGTCTTTAATCTATCACTTTTGATCAACTTTATCAACATCCTCTGCGAAATAAGTATAATTTTCCCATAATCTATGTATTAAAAGAGCCAGTGAATGGTATTAGTGTATAATGTTACAAAAGTCTTTTTATTGTTTCAGATGAAAGTGTGATCTTTGGTCCTTTCTATTCATCAAAAATCCTTACAAAAATTTACTCAACTGTTTTAAGATATACACTAATCCTCAAATCAGCAATTAAAATGATTGCTGAAGGTCTGTACACTGGAGACTGAAGGAGCCTACCTGATTCTGAAAATTCAGCTTGATCACTGGATTAAATTACCTTGTAAAATATACATATCAATAGAAAGCATTATGTTTCAATAGTACAAATATTCAAATCATCCTGCTTTTGGTGTCTTTTGGATTCCATTTGCAGGCTTGTGAGTCAGAAATTTATTCTTTAAAGAAACCTTAAAATCTTGTCAGTTCAACAAACCTTTGCTGTAGTGTAGGCGGATTTAGTTCTCTAGATGTAAACGTCAGTAACCAGGATAACGGTATGAAACCTGCTCCGGTTGCTTCAGAAACAAAAAATAGAGCAACCAAAAGCAGTTGGCTGGAAATGGGGTTTCATAACTTATTGACAATGCAATCTTGCTTGTCCGCCAGCAGGAGGCTCGGTGAGAGCGGTTGGAACTATCCTGTGTGTGTGTCTATCCAGTAATGGCTGTAAACAATGCAGCTCCGCTCATGAACGCTACTTTATCCGATACTATGCATCGCTTAAGACAATTCTGACAAGACATCTGGCCAGACATTCCCTTCAGAGATACATTCATATAAAACATCCGCGCCGTGTTATGATTTTGAAACTGCAGTGCTCATGTTTATTCAACAAAACCAAACATCACAAATAAATCAATGTATGGGAAAAACTAATAATGTAATCGAAATATCGGAAATGTGTTTAAAGATCATATCACCGTTACTGAAAAAAAATTATATCGCGATACATATTGATATTGAATTATTGTCCAGCCCTGCATGTAACTAATGATTATTTTGGTAATCAAGTAATCTACTAATTATTTTGACTATTGAGTAATGATATTTTTTTAGTAACAAATAGACCTAAGTGGAAACCAGGCTTTAGTATGACTATTTATGTATAAACTAACGATGAGGCAATAATAACCGACTCAAATAAAATATCAAAACCAAGAAATTACATTGTATTGAACAACACTATTAAAATACATAATGTAATATGCCTATAATATGAACATAACCAACTTAAGTACATTATGTATTATAACAAATAACTGCAGAGGACGCCAACGGCCTGGTGATGTTTCACTTTACTGCATGATTAAACGTTCCATTAAATCCATTAAATTTTAATATTTGGCAACATGCATTTATTTTGAAATCGCGATGTACAATAAACGGCATATTTAGAAATAGGTTGATGTATTGTCCGGTTTTGTGTTTTTAGGGTAAATGATTTACCTTACAACTCCTATGATATAATACACCACTGTTTTCCCAGATGAACAAGCATCAAATTCCCAGCATATTACAGAGGAGATTTAGCCCCTTTCCACATAAGTACTGTAAATTACGAGGATCTTGTCGTCTGATATCAGTACTTTTGTTCTGGCAATCATATTGTTTTATGGAGATGACATGATTACTCTGAGATGTTTACAAAGCTCTGCTGCTTTTTAATGAGTTTTTCTATATAAATATGCGTTAGATGGACATCTTTGACCATTGTGCCTCGCAGCTTTTTGTCACCCTTCTCCATTCATCAGGGCTGCGACTCTGCAATTGGATACTATTATTAACGCGCGTCTCATGTTTATAAGAGCAAAAAAAATCTGATTGGCTAGTAATGTTAGCTTGGTTGAGAGTGAAAGCTGTGCTCCTCTCATACCACTGCTAGAACTCATGGACTCAACGCGACATCCTAGTGTTTCTTCTCAAAATGTAGATGCATCATTTTACGCAGCCAAAGCTTCGCCGCCGTAGAGCCTCACGGGGCCGTAGAACTTTATAAAGCCCGAATCTGTAACGACAATACAGCCAGTAGACACAAAGAACACCTTGTTATTGCTGAGCTGCCAGGATTAACTATCTCTGGATCCTTTTTCATATCTCTCTTGCAATTCCTGCTGTCAAATGCGTCGTTGTTGTAATCGAATCCACAGTTAAAAATTAAGCGAACCAAACGACCAGGTTCTTACTCACGTGCTCTGAACTTTTCATTAAAATAAATTTAATCCACTCTTTCCTAATGTTAGGATCAGAAGCAAGGCAATGCAAAGACTGCAGTGTCTTGTTATCCTCGGAGCCACCTTTTCCTTTGTCGTCTGCCATGGTGCCTGTGTTTTGACATCTCGTTATTTATCTACTACATGCGGTCAATGGAAACAGCGTCTGATTCTCTGTTCTGCATAGCAGTCCTTTTGTGCGGCTGACTATTACGTCATAATTTGACACACTCCCAAAACGAGTCGTTCTTGGCACGCCTGCACCTTCAGTTAGTCTATAGCTTTTTTTTAAACTAACAAAAATGTTTTGAGTTTTGAAACTTACAGGATGCTTTTATAGTGCAATGACCTAGTATATGTCAAAAGATCAAGGCAAATTTGATTTCTCAATTCAATCTCCATACGGAGAAAATTAGTTTTTTGTTTCAAGACCCGACTGTTGCTTTCCATTTTGCTGCTGTTAGATGCAATGCAGACCCAATATTATGAGACAGAGCAGATGTCCCGCTTGTTTACATTTACATACCTACTTTGTTTGCACTGATACCTCACCAGACAAGCACTCTGACCAGTGCACTTGACCATCGACTCATGTGGCCACCAGCGCTCTACACAGAACATGAGCACGAGCATTACAGCTATTAATAAAATATAATACCAACTGAACAGCCACATCTACTTAAAATACATTCACTGGAATAAATATCACATTGAAAACGTACATACGGATGGCATGACAAATATAATCCTAATATAGTACTCATTCATATTGATATGATACATTAATATAATAAATGTATTGACTCTCTATATAGTTATTATGCGCATTGTGAGCTGCGAAGCAGCTGGTATGGCCAGCACAATGACTTTGGGTACACAGATGAACGTTGGGCAGCTCCAAAGCAAACAGAGTTGCGCGCCATTACATTAGCTTTAGTGCTCTTGCCCTGTAACTCTAGCCCCCCCATAACAAGAAACTTCCCCATGACTTGTCCTGGAACATGAAGAAACTAAGCTAGTGCCTGGTATGTAAATTAGTGTTGGATTATCGAATGATAAACGTTGAGAGAGAATATCCTTTCAATGCATCCTGCATGCTGTCTTCAACATCACAGTGTATAGTCTGTACTAAAACTTGCCACTACTCTGCACTACAACCCACACTCCAGATATTTGTCCATGTACTCTGTAGAAAAGCGTGGTTGTCAAAAACTCACAACATCAGCTAGGTGTTGTGTGGTCTGTGGTTTGTAGGTGTGTTTACAGCCCAAGTCGATCGAGCCCCCCCAAACTGCTATGACATACTGGTCTCTAGACTCTATTCCCACTTTCCAGTAAGTATATGTACCTGTAAACACAGCTTTGTCTCTATACGCGACAAGAGCATCTCCCATGCATTACTTACTCACTTCAGACATGATTCTCACCATGTATGTATCATTTAATACAAGGTTTTTTTTGTCACTTCCATATCAGAGTCTGATAGCCCCTCCCCTTGTGCTACGTAATTAAAGCTGCTACAGTTGAGTGCATGAAGTTTCCAACATTCCACACTTCATTTTTTTTCGGTTATTTAAGTGCATCATCCATGTTTTTAAAGTGCACTTTTTCTTTTTGGATTTTTCAGTGTGAACGCACTATTCGCACTATTTATACTACAAAACATCATAGAATAGTCCATAAGTACACGATTTGGGACGCACCTATACTTTTCTGTTCATCATGCAACATCTCAATAAATCAATCAGCATTACAAACACAAGACCTCAGGCCAGACAAGCGAATACACAGATTTGTAACATGAATCTGAAATGGAGATTCATAAATATAAATCTGCAAACAATGCATAAAGCCTATGTGCTGATCCCTGTGATAATAAAAAAGTGTCCGGGCACAATAACTAATTGTCAAGAATTTTTGTCCAAAACTACATTTGTCTAAAAATGTGCTTCACCCCTAGCCACCCAAGATGTTGATGAGTTTGTTTCTTCATCAGATTTGGAGAAATGTAGCACTGCATCACTTGCTCACCAATGGATGCTCTGCAGTGAATGGGTGCCGTCAGAATGAGAATCCAAACTAGGGCTGTGCGATTAATCGAAATCGAATCGAAATCGCGATTTGAGACGTTGCGGTTTCCTAATCGCAAAGCCTGCGATATGGACGCGATATTAGTCTGTTCCAGAGCATATGCATGACTGCCAGCCTTGAGTTGCAGTCGTACCCTAACCATCGAGTGAGCGCACACTCCCGTCGTACACACCCGTACACCCACCATTAAAAAAAACGGAAAGCAGGAGGGTAGAGAGACAGAGTGGGATTATGGTGTCTACTGGGTCAGATAGATAGTTAGGCAAATTAAAACTAAAGAAAAAAAACGTATGCAACTTAAGCTCCGAAATGACAGACAACGAACAAAAAAAAGGTAATTTGCAAGAGCTGCACCACAGCGCATATCAAAAGCTCCCTTATTCTGGGTTCGTACTGAAAGACGAACAAAGCAATACATTCGATCGCCACTCGTACAGTTACAGTTAGTACGTCAACGTTATCTTACACATTTTATCTCCCTAACAGATTAATTTGAAATAAGTTTATATTGCATGTTGGCTATTCCCAATTCAGAAGCGCGCACACACAGCCTGTGTCTGTGAATGCCTCTCATACTCGCTCCTCTCTGCCCCACGCGGCCGAATCCTGTGGTCCCGGACGAGCCCTTCATGCTTGCCGCATCTTCGACGTCCGCTGGTCTCGATAATGCCTTGTTTAGTATACTCTGGCTACCGGGACGCCGCACACACCGCAAAGTCTTCATCGAGCGCTCTGCATAGGACGAGGTTTGACACACCGCGCGCAAAACCGGTGTCGACTCCCATGGCTCCACATTAAACGAACTGTAAAATTCAGTCTAACTGCTTGCTATTTGACTCGGATCGAATGAAGCCGTTCAGCAACATTTTCCACTTCTGTTCTAAAATCCAAATACTCAAATGCATAATCAGCCTATGTACCTATATTATTACTTTTCAATATTGCCTTACCAGAATAGTTTATTCTATAAACAAATAAAAAATATTCTGTGAAATTCAGATAACTAAAGTTAATATGCTGCTAAAAGAGTTATACCCTTATAATCTTGCCATGCTGATCTTGCCTGCTGAAGAAAAAAAACAATATAACCCCTCCCAAAACACAATAAAAAATTTAATGTATTTCAGGGTTATAATGGGAATTGTTTTGGTTTTAATGTAAACTATATTGGTGTCTATTTGATGGCTTCTATTGGTGGGATGTAATCTGGCAGATGGAAACCAATGGAACAACAGTAATTCCTATTGGAATAATGCCCAAAACAAAATGGAATTTTGTAATGGTTTAATGGAAACTATAAGAATTTCTGTGATGGTTTCTATAACTTTTTTCAGTTTCTATATTTTCCCCCAAATCGCACATCCCTAGTCCAAACAGCTGATAAAAACATCAAAATAATACACAAGTAATCCACACGACTCCAGGACCAATTAGTTAATGACTTGAGAAGCCAAAAGCTGTTTGTTTGTAAGAAACAAATTCATCATATATTCATCATTCAAAACTTTAAACAATTGCTTCTGGCCAAAATACTCGGGGTGTCTGTGTCACATCTCCAGTGAAAAGGTCCATCTCCTGCGGTCCTTCATCACATCAAAAATCACAGCACACATATTTGTTTTAGAGATGTTTTGGCTTGTAAACAGTGCTTTCTTGATCTGTGCAGATTTCTCTCCCGATTCAGATGAGATTACTTTTTCACTGGAGGAAACATTATTATGAATTATTAACTTAGTTAAAAACGTCTTGATGAACTTGTTTCTTACAAACACGCTTGGCTTCACTAGACATTCCGTCGCCTGATGTGGTCCGTGGAGGTGGTGTTTATATTACTTGTGGATTTTTGTGATGTTTTTATCAGCTGTTTGGACTCCCATTCTGACGGCACCCAATCACTGGTCCGAGCACCCATTGCTCTGCATACACGTGCTGTAGCAATGCTACATTTCTTGATGAGAAAACACAATCTCTACAATCTGGATGGCATGAGGTTTTTTGTTTTGTTTTGTGAACTATTCCTTTAATGACATTCCTTTTTTAATAAATTTGGTTGTATTGATTGCTGCCAAGAAAGCATAGATATTAAATGTACATGTATTTTGGGTGACTATCCCGGTAGGATGAATCGGCTTTGCCTTGGCACTCATTTCGTGTGTTTTAGGGGATTGCAATAACGTGTGTTGTGCAAACAGAGGGGGAAGGTCTGATCCAGCGTGTGGTAGGTGAAAAGTGATCAAACACCTTGACTGACAAATTGAACAACAGACTTAAAAAAAAAGAAAGAAAGAAAGAAACTCTCACGGGATGACTGTTAGACAGGAACAATTACAAAACAATCAAATGAGGGAAGCATTTTCAGCTTTGCAGGAACACTCCACTGTTACAAAATACACAGATTACTCAGCACAAGCCCAGTTACACAGACAGGGGAAAACAACACCTGAAAGATGTGAAAAACAGAGATGTGGTTCTTTACCACCCACTCTTTCCATCTCCACTATGTACAGTCAAACACAAGTTTGCAGCCACAGGGTAGCAGTGTCAGAAACGAGTCCAGATCTAAACACACTTCCTGTGAAGTCAAGCCAACAGCATTAGCGCACAACCTTTAGACGAACAAACAAGATACGACATATTAGCCGTTTACTTTTTATATCCAAATCGTATCTAGTCTTCTAATATTATCTGTAAATCAAAATAAGGAAACATTACACTGTACATACCATAATTAAACCATTAGCTACAACTGAGCTTCAAAAAAGCTTATATCAGATAGTTTTCGATACACGGGTGTAGATGCGCATTAGTCTATAATTCAATGACAATTTTAACAATTATTAGTTATCCACCTAAACAACTCAAAACCATCACATATGGCTAATGTAGAACTTTCTTGCAACACAACAGATGTTGTATTGTATTCTTCTACATTGGGCTTTAACTGTTACTGTACTGAATAAAAAACACCTTCATTAAAAGTGTAAAGTACCTATATATATATATATATATAAACTTGCTCATTATATCTTGACTACAATTAACAACAAATACAAGAATCTAATTAACAACAAAAGAGTGCCTGTACATAATGCTCAAGAAATCTTAACATAATAAATGCTTGCTTTAACACATTTTAAATCCTATACGGAGGCGATATTGTTGTCGTTTCATTCAAAACTTAAGCATATTAGAAAACAAACACAGATATTTGACAGCTACACATTAGGCCTAACCATACATCATATGACAGATGAATTCACTACAGGGAAATTCTGCCTGCATATTTAGATATTTAAAGCAGTTTGTCATTTTTTGGTTTATGTTTGTATTAAGGCAGCAAGTCAGATTGAAGTCCACGAGTGAAGTCACCGTCAAACTTTCTGCAATGCTATTAAAGCGCGTCGCTTGTGACAGCTGTTGCAGAAAACGCATTACACAACTGTCAGAAAGCAGGAAGCAAACTAAACTAATAAATAAATCAACAGACTATATAAACAAAAACAACCCGCAATCACGAAGAGCCGCGCGCGCTTCCCTCCAAAACGACTTTTAAAACAAAACCGTTAAATTAACTCTTTATTCGCGCCCTCGATAACGTCATCATCTAACGTTACACAAATAAAACAGACGACATAATAGAATACATACATAACGTTACATGGTTTAATTCAAGCGAAGCGCTGACCTGTGCCTTCATTAAATGATTTAATTAGCCAGACCTTCCTCGCTAGCCTCACTAATGAGACTTACCGAAGCAGCAAAGCAATGAAGCTGAGGAAAGAGTCTAAACGGCTCGTACCAGCTGCTGTCGGATCCAGCGGATCATCCTGCCTGAGCTAGCGCAGTGAGCTAGCCCGCTCCAGCGACACAGACCCCCGCTGCAGCAACACAACCGCTTCCCCGGCGCGTCCTCCTCTCCGCATCACAGGACAAACGAGCGAGCACCCATTCTGCTGCTCGAACCCAACGCGGCGAAGTGGAAACACACACACACACACACCTATACACACACGCGCACGGTGTGACTGAGCTCCACCGAGACGAATTCTGACTGACAACATCCCGGAAGTGACGTCACCGCGGCCGGGCGCGTCACACCCACTCCTCGTTGTGCTAATCATAGACATATAAATATTAGGTATTTATATGTCTATGGTGCTAATGCGTTAACCAGTGGTGTAATGTAATCTGAACTTATAAAGATGAACATAGATCGGTGGGCAAGATGAGAACTTAGATAAGGTTTGTCCAACTAGTTGCTATATTTGTCCCTAAACTTTTGAAAAAAGTCTCAAAAGGGGCGGGGAAGTCGCTAAATCTAGCTACAAAGTAGCTAAATCGGCAACACTGGGGGGTATTGCACAAAAGCAAGATAAGGGATTAAGCTGGGATTTTCCAGTTATCCTGGTTGAATTTAGCCCTGACTCAGTTGCATGAAAGCAGGCTAAATTAAGCTAAATTATGTTGCTATGGAGATTTATTCTTTGCAGCTAGCCTGCTCCAGAGCAGGCTAACAACCAGGCTAAGATTAATCCTAGTGATTTATCTGTTAGTTCTGCTGTCAGTCCTACTAGAAATTAATGTTTTACAGTCACTCTATGGTCTTCTGTAAATATGTTGCATCGTTTTAATTATTCTGCATTAAAATACTAGATATAGTCATTCATCGAAGTATGCCTATTTTAGTGTTATTATGAAGACTGTTCATATTGCTGTCAGAGGTTTGATGAATACATATATTATTGCAGTTGTTGAGAATCTAAGAAATGGCTGATGAAGTTGCAAAGGTGGTTTCATTTAAGTCCATGACGAGGTCAATATGTAGTATATATAGGCTTAAGTCCGATTCAGGTGTTTCCTCTTAGCGATGGCGTGCCCTTTGTTGGATGATGTACTAGACGAGGAAGTGTTAATACTCAGACGAGCATTCAGGCATGAAAGAGTCTTTCGGGACAGGTCAGACCCGTTGGCCTTTGCAGATGAATATCTGACTGAGAGGTACAGATTCTCAGGTGATGGCATGATATCTGTGCAGGCTGCTGGATCCAAAAATACAACACAGAACAGCGCGGAGTCACGCTCTCACTGTCCCACAGATGGTCTGTGTGGCGCTGCGATTCTTAGCAAGTGGCATGTTCCTTTATTCTGTTGGAGATGCTGAAAACCTCAATAAAGGCACTATTTGCCGCACGATAAGAAATGTTAGTCTAGCACTGAAATCACTTGCGCACATATTCATCACCTTCCCTGGCCACAGAAGATTCCACCACATCAAGGAGGAGTTCTACAAGATTGCAGGTAACACTAATTACAGATTACAACAAAAAATTTTTACATTAGCACAGTCACAGTAGGAAACTCATTTTTTTACAGCTTTCCCTAATGTCATTGGTGCAGTGGATTGCACCCATATCCGTATCAAACGGCCCTCAGGGGCACATGAGGGAGATTATGTTAACAGGAAATCTTTCCACAGTATCAATGTTCAGGTAAGAATGATTTATGGTTACTGTCAGCTACATAAATTATTTATGTGCATTAAATGACCTTAATAGGTCACATTTTATTGTTACAGATGATCTGTGATGCTGACTGCCTTATCACAAATTTAGAGGCAAAGTGGCTTGGCTCGGTCCATGACTCCAGAGTCTTTCGGGCCAGTAGTATTTACCAGAGACTCTCACTAGGTAAGCCACCCCAATTTTTTTTAAGCACCTTGGACATCATGTGTGTGTCAGAAGTTTTACTCTGCTAGTTGTAAGAATTATATTTTGTATTCTCAGGTGAGTTCTCTGGTGTGCTGCTAGGAGACAAAGGCTATGCCTGTGAGAAGTTCCTTTTGACCCCCCTTGCAGACCCCCAAACTCCAGCACAGCAGGCTTACAACCATGCCCATGCCAGAACGAGGGCTCGAATCGAAATGAACTTCGGCCTCCTGAAATCACGATTTCAGTGCCTGCACCACCTGAGGGTCTCCCCAGACAGGGCCTGCGACGTGACTGTTGCCTGCACAGTGCTGCACAATATTGCCAGCCTAAGAAAAGAAAGGGCTCCCAGAGTTGCTTTGGATATTGTCTGGGACAATGCTGCCATCTTCCCAGATAACATAAATGGTAGACTGGTCAGAGAACAATATATAGCAAATTATTTCAGTTAATTTTGTTTTGATTTCACCTATCCTTTAATAAAGCATAATGTATGTCAATCTTTCATGTGTGCATGCATTTTGTTTGACATTAGTAGCACACACTGTGTGGTTATCTTCCCAAATTCTTGTTCCAATTCACTGGATCAATAACTATATAGTGTACTGGACATTAATGAAAACGGTACGAGACCAATGTTTTTGTATTTTTTTTTTATTTTGCTGTCATCACTTGTCAGCTTGGAGCTTTTGAGAGAAAATAACGATGATTAATACATTGTGCAGTCATGGTTGCAGTGTGAACTGAAATCACTTACTTCTCTCTCTAGTTTCTGGATTTCCAAGTCCAGTTTCCTCAGTGTCTTGCGTTTAATTTCCATCTCAAGGTCCATGTCCTGCAGCTTTCTCTTGTTCACTTCGATCTTGCCCTCTGCCAGCTCTATCTGTCTCTTAAGATGCATTGTGTAGAGACGTCTGACAGTTTGTGAATTCTGTAAAACACCTATCAATTAGCACAGCGGGATTTGTGCATAATGTAGGTTTACTTTAGGCAATACTCACTATGTTACTAGGCTGCTTATCAGGCTGCACAGTGTCTGGATCCTGTTAAATATATGTTCTATTAGAATCACATTGCTGACTACTTATCCATTATGGACTAAAAATTTACACAAAATTGACATGACACCTCAAGCCTTCTGGAGTCCAGCGACACGGTCTCATCATTGGCAGAAGTGCACTCCACTGCTGCAGATGTGCCTTCCCTCTGCCATATTCAATAGAAATTGTATTGATAGTTTTGACAGGATGTGCCAAGCATATGATTTTAATAAAGAGTACTCACCGGTGGATCATGGTCTGGTGGCTCCAGAAGTGTAAGTGTGTTACCAGACACTGCGAGGTAAGGCAAAGTCAGACAGTCCACATAAAAAAAATCTAAATATTTGATTGTTTTCCATGTGCAGTAGAATGGCAATAATGTACTTTGTATGAAGAGGCCAGTTTCTCTTGCTGGGCCAGAGTCAGTGGCTGTCCCTCCCTGGATCCCTTCCATCACTGGCTTCCCTTTATTCAACTCCAGGGCCAGCTCCTCTGCTGTGGTGAAGTCTTGGTTTGGAGGGCCACCGCCCGTGCCAGATACATGAGCCTTTTTTTTTTAATGCTGAAATCAATACAGACAATAAAATATGTCAGCAGACACTATTCACCTAATTTGTACAAAAAAAAAATTCACCCATCAAGTCACTTACCAGCCTGCAAAATGTTCTTGTACTTAATCTTGACTTGCTGCCAGGTCCTTTTTTGGCCAGACATGCTTGTTCTTTTGGATGGATGGATGCGCATAGTGGATAAGTGTTTGCAATTAATCATACATGTGTTTGCATGAGTAACATGCATGTCCACTGGTCACATTTAAGGCAAAGTGTACAACTGTTAATTTATGGAAATGACAAATAACTGCTTGAATTGTAATTATGATGGCTTCAGTGGAGCACTGGTTATTTGGACTACTTACACATTCAATCGGTCCGCTATTGTCTGCCAGGCGTTTTCTCTTTGTTTTATTATAGCAGCTGTATTTCCCTTTTTACATATTATATGTTTCACCTCTTCATATGTTTCCATTAGAAGCTGTTGCTCAGTTGGCGAGAAGCATTTTTGCATCATTGATTCTGTGATCGAGCCCGTGGTCTGTTTAAGAATGCCGTGAACGTGCACTTATCCCAACTATATACACCTGGCTTGACATAGCTGCACATTCTCATCCTGGCTCAGCAAACGTGCAACGGACTAAGCCAGGATGCGCTGATTAAACTAGGTCAAGCCGCGCCTTTTCTGTTATCCTGGCTTTCTTAATTCTACTTTTGAGCAATGCCCCTCTGGTCCCGTAGTATAACATGAAAACATTTGACATGCATCATAACCAAGTTAAGACTCCTAAAAACGACTTTGCACATGTGCAAACAAGTGCTTGCACAACCGCGAACGATTTCATTTTCCACTCGCGTCCAGGCGATGTGTGATATTATACAGTATATCATCTGCGATACTATGGTAAATGTTGTTTTAACGATGTGCGATCTGACATTATCGAGTATATCACAAAAACCAAACAAAAACACAAAGAGTGCACGCATACACCACATGACTTAGTCTATTAAAACACATTTAGAATGATCACAATTCAAGGAATTCTAAATTGTAGGCGGCAAAAATGCCTCTTTATGTCTTTTGTTTATATCATTCAATACAGTTAATCTATATCACACGAAGAGTGCAGTGTTTTTCTCCTGAAAGAATCAGCTGTTTGAATGAATCGGTTGAATCTCAATGACTCACTCATTAAGAGTGACTTGCTGCCACCTACTGGCGGCTTTAATTTCACATTTCAACAATTTTTCATGTTTTAATGTTTTAAAAGTCCCCTCTGAGCTGCATTAAACTCTGTAAATGAATCTAAATGCCACTTCAGATGCAGATTCCAGAAATGTTTTCTTATGTTGGAATGAAATAGATTAAGTACCGGATGAAGTGGCTCTTATGCTAACCCAAAGATACAAAATGGAAGAAAGAATTAAAACTGAACACAATCTTCCTGCTATAAATTTTTTTTTTTTCGATTGGCTCCTTTTCCATTTTGCAATTATTTGTACTTTCACTTTCAATACTTAATTATGTTTCCATATAACAAATGTTTCATACTTAAGTACAATAAATATCACATACTTTAAAACTTTTGCTCAAGTAATATTCTAAACGATGACTTCAACTTCTACCAAAGAAATTTTCTGGTAACAAATCTGTACTTTTACTTCAGTACTTCATCCACTACTGGTGATAACTTACAAGGAATCACAGTTTTATTGACTGAAATACAGACTCTGACATTCCTGACACAGTCATCATCACGTAATCCTCCCTTTAAGGGAATAGCTCAGCCAGAAATGAAGATTATGTCATCATTTACTCATCCTCAGGTCCTTCCACTCCCATTTGATTTTCTGTGGAATGCAAAACAATAAGCTGGAAAAGGACAAATGAATACATTAATAATGCTATTAATTAAGCATTAAAAAAAATTACATTTATTAATTTATGATTCACAGGGGATAAAATAAAAGCACACAGGTTTGGAATGGAATGAGGGTGAGTATATATATTTTCTTCCAAAAGGGTAACAAACTCAATAAGTGTAATTCATTTGCTCTGCAATCAAAACTCTTTTGGAAGAATTGCAAATTACGAATGGGAAGAAGAAATTCAATGAATTCGATTTCTCTTTTTTGATGAGTAAATACTGACATCATTTTGGATTTTTGGTGAACTATTCCATTAAAGGTTTATTGGTAGTCTTGAAATAATGTGAATAGAATACAGTTATTGTAAAGCCATAAACTGCTGTTATTTGTTTACTTTATCACATCCTCATCACTGAAATAAAGCAGATCAAAGCAGTACTGTGAAATATAGTACCCAAACACAGTCAACGTCTATATTTACCTAACCCTAATAAAAGTAATGACATGTTTGATTATTAAAATAGTTACTAAGATACATAGTACCTAAAAGCAATAAATATCTAAATAAATAGCCTTAAAAGTCCTACACATCTATTCCAAGAGAATGATTTGGTCATGATATCATGACTCAGTGGCATTATGGGGAACAGATGCAGAGATTATGACCACACCAGTAGTTCACACTGTATTGAGGCCTGTGCATACAGCATTAATCTGTCAGAGAGCACTACAGTCATCTCAGCATCCAGCCAGAGACTCGGGATTAGTTTAAGAACATCACAGCTGTCAGAATATCTGCTGTCATATCTCTGCCTAATATTTGGGGGAAATCAAAACAATCATGAATGTTCAGCTTTTGCACATCAGTACACTGTAAAAAATAAGTGTAATTTTAACTGTAAAATTTTGTAAAAACATTACGGAAAAAAACTGTTAATAGGTTAACAGTAAGTTCCTGTACTATATACAGGGAAAAACTGTAAAATATCTAACCAGACATTTCATGTAATTTTACAGTAAAATGCTGTTAATTTTACAGTTTTTAGAAGTAAAAATGACAAATCAATGTATAATTTACAGTCAAAAACTGTAAACTGATATTCCCAGAATTCCCTGCATGACACTCCACATTTGAAAGTATTTTGTTTAAATAATCTTGTTTCTTAATAGTTTTGTCATCAGTTATGTACATTTGGGTTTATGTTACATCTTCTGTTGTTTAATGAAAGTTTAACGCATTATTTAAGTATCATATGTGTTACCATGATGGTGTATTTGTGTTTGCGTTTGAATGACTCGGTGTGCACCTTCTTATATTATATATACTTTCTGCTTGTGGCTAGATACTTGTGATGAGCTTTATTTCCTTCATGTGGCTTTCTTTTACCACCTGCAGTTATGGTGGTTGTCAGTATTGTTTTAAGTACAAACAGATTTTCATAGCGTGTGCATTGGTTGAATTTACTGGGTTACAAATTTTTCGTGTTTGTACTTACAGTTTTATACTGGACAATTACAGTTTTTGGCCGTAAATGGTGTTTACAGTTTTTTTTTTCTGATTTTTTTTAAAAATTAGTCTGGCCAACCACCGATGCCAAAATTACATTTGTAACAACTACAGAATTTTTTTACATTGTAGGTTTTGCCTGTTTCAGTTAATGATGGGTGAACGTGGGCTACTCGATAGATAGATAGATAGATAGATAGATAGATTAGATAGATAGATAGATAGAAATAGTAAGATAATAGATAGATAGGTACGGTAGGTAAGGTCGGTAGGTAGGTATTAGGGATGTATGTTGTTAAGGTTAGGTAGGTAGTAGTAGAGGTCGGTAGGTAGGTAGGTAGTAGATAGATGATAGGTTAGGGTAGGTAGGTAGGTAGGTAGATAGATAGGTAGTAGGTAGGTAGGTAGGTAGGTATGTAGGTATGTAGGTAGGTATGTAGGTAGGTAGGTAGGTAGTAATAGATCGAATAGATAGATAGATAGATAGATAGATAAGGTAGTAAGGTAGGTAGGTTTAGGTAGGTAGTTAGGTTAGTTAGGGGTAGGTAGGTAAGGTCGGTAGTAGGTAGGTATGTAATAGATGATCGGTCGGTAGTAGGTACGGTACGTAGGTAGGTAGGTAGATAGATAGGTAGGATAGGTAGGTAAGGTAGGTAGGTAGGTAGGTAAGTCAGGTAGGTAGGTAGATAGATAGATAGATAATAGGATCGCTAGCTAGATAATCGCTCAGCTAGGTAGGTAAGGTAGGTAGTAGGTCGTAGGAGGTAAGGTAGGTATGTAGTATTAGGTAGGTAGGTCGGTAGGTAACGGTAGGTAGGTAGGTTATGTAGGTAGAATAGATAGATAGTCGGTATCGTAGTAAGGTAATAGATGGTAGGTAGGTAGGTAGGTAGGTAGGTAGGTAAGGTAGGTAGGTAGGTAGGTAAGGTAGGTAGGTAGGTATCTAGATAGATAGATAGATAGATAGATAGATAGATAGATAGATAAGGTAGGTAAGGTAGGTAGGTTAGGTAGGTAGTTAGGTTAGGTAGGTAGGTAGGTAGGTAAGGTAGGTAGGTAGGTAGGTAGGTAGATAGATAGATAGGTAGGTAGGTAGGTACGGTACGTAGGTAGGTAGGTAGGTAGATAGGTAGGTAGGTAGGTAAGGTAGGTAGGTAGGTAGGTAAGGTAGGTAGGTAGGTAGATAGATAGATAGATAGATAGATAGATAGATAGATAGATAGATAGATAGATAGATTGCTGTTTTATCACAATCGTAACAATTAACCCCCTCATTTGTGTTTCCGTGAATAGAGTTGTTAGTCAAATATAAATGACTTCGGCTCTCTACATGTGCCTTTTCCTTTATTAATGTGTAAATCGGTTTGATCTCAATTCACTGAAGGCCACTTCCGTTCAGGTGCCTTTTATAATACAACAGCGCCGCACTCAGGATAAAAAGAGAAATACATAATTTTCGTTTTGAAACCAAATATGTTAACCAAAAGATGTAAGCATATAGTTAACTCATTACACTTAATAGTTTGGAATACATATTAGTTTTAGTCGCTTAGTATTTATTTTATTTTTATTTGTTTGCCACTGAGCTATAGGCCTACAGTGCTACCTAATTAGCTTTCCTTGCTAATGTTACCTGTTAGCTTCTTTTTATTTTTTCACAACGAAATAATAAAATAATAAAAAATGAATAAATCTCATTAAACAATATTTTAATTAAAAAAAAAAGTTACAGAAGGACGTGCATGGAAACTGATGGTTGTATGTAATAGTGGTTCTGTATGCATTGCCACTTTGACACTGCTGTTCTGCTGTTCATCTCGTTGGAAAACTTCTTCTTGGTTATTATTATGAAGCAGAATGATACAGCCAGAATCTGCGGCAAACCTGTGGTCCACTGGAAGGGTCTGGTGGAAAATTGCTCTCCAGCTTGACTTAAGTACGGCATCTGATTGTTCATTGATGGACAATGTCCTTTTAAGAACTTTTATAACCTTGCACATCACCATAAATCATAAGCAGCATATGCTTATCTCTTCTAAATTCACTTAACTGTGCTATAAAAAATATAAGCGCCCCCGATCTATCTAATATTGATCTAGCAATGCCACTGATTATACATATACTACATGCTATGTTTTATTTTGCTTTACAATCACAGTGGTAGTATTTATTTTTGCAACAGGTGAGTGTTTTATCCAGTTGGCACAGCAGTTCAACTTTGATAGCTACAGTATCTAGCAAATTTAATCATCATGTGCTTCAAACTTCATTCTTCGGTTACCAAACGCTAGCTATTAGCTAGTGTAGTTCTATATGCAGCTGTAGTTTTAAAGATTTGAAATACTGTTTCTGCAGAAGATGAAAACACCACTCTGCTGTAGTCCAGATATCTGTGAGAAGCTTCACCAAATCCCACCCATGCACATACAAACATTTCCTGAAGAAATATGGGCCCAACTTAACCATATTAACTCTTGTGGTCTTGGAGATTTGCAATGGCAGACACCTTTATATCAGTGCTTTCCAAACCTGTCCCAAACACAGCACATTTAGCATGTCTTCCTCATCTAACACACCTGATTCAAAACATTAGATCATTAGTAGAGACTACAAGACCTAAATTGGGAGTGCGTCCAAAATTTCCAGCACAGGTTTTGTCCAATCCTGCTTCTGGAGGATCAATGTCCCTCAGAGAGAGCATACCATAGGGTGTTTCATTTGTGACTTTAGGTTGTGGAAAGGTGTTCATGTGCATGATGCCACACACCAGTGTGGGCTCCACAGTGGATTTCTATCCAAGTGTTTCCCAACCCTGTTCCCAGAGGCACACCAATAGTATATATTTTCAAACTCTTCCTGATCAAACACACCTGATTCAGTTCTAAGGGCCTGTCCCAATACCCACACTTGCAGTCTTGGCCACTTACATGTGACACGAAGACAGGTCTGAAAAAGGCTGAAAAAAAGCTTAACACACACTAAATCCAAGCTATCTCTAATACCCCTTCAGCAGTATCCCATCATTCATCATGTTCAGCTCCAGCTCAACCAATGACTAGAGTTTGGGCCGTGGCTACTGTAGCAGGGTGAGCCAGATTGTGTTTAGCTGGCTGATGAAATGCAGATTCATTTTCAGAAATGCAAGCCAAAATTCAAAGACTTGTCAGAATACACAGAGACAGAAAATGGGGTAAAACAAAGGTAGCCGTTCATTTACATGACAGCAGCGTTTTGGGGGCTACAAACTTTTGAAAACGGGTTTCAAAGTGCAAGTTTGTGAAAACGAACCCATTATTGTCTCCATGTAAACTACAAAAACACGAATTTGTGAAACCGGTGACGTCATGTGCATGTGTATTACATGTTCAGTGTATAGGCATGTGCGAGTACGTACTTGAAGATGTGCGCAGACGTGTAGTGTTTCTTTACAAAGTGACATCGCCAACTACTGGCCTGGCATGAATAATACAACGTTTTTAATCATTTTTGTGTATCTGTGTGAACGGAGATAGTTTTGACAGTATTGTCGTCTGTATGCAAAACTTTTCAAAAAATGCAAAGAAAAAACTTTTATTTTAGTGCAATTGTTGTTGTGTAAACATTGTAATACATAATTTCCATTTCAAGATAATACATTTCATTAATAGTTTGCACACTGATGCTGCTCCTTTGCAAGTTAAAATAATAGGGATGTCCGGAGCTGATCTCTAGCATCAGGATCGGGGCCCATCAAGCATTTTTTTAACTGATCGGTATACCATGACGCATGAGAACCTGTGAGGTCTGTTCTAGCGTGTCACTCACGTTTGAGCTTCCGTGTTCAATGTATTTGATGCACACTTTTGTAACAAACACTCATTCATTTATTGTTTACTTTATCTGCCGTCATTGTCATAACGTCGTTGTGTCTTGCATCAGATGTGACTGGCAGACTGGCTGTAACGGAGGGAACACAGGAAGCGTGAGGATCCATCTGCAAGGCTTTATTAAAGGGTGTGGTCATGAAACAGGCATAGGTAAGACAATGGCAAACAGGTATATTGATGGCAAGGCAAGAGAGATAATCCAGGTACAAGGCAAAGGTCCAGGCAGGGGCGAACAGTATCCAATTGGGCGAGACTCGAGAGATAATGCAGGTACACAGGCAGTGATCAGAACACGGGGAAACAGACCAGGCAAGATAATGAAAACAAGGAAAAACAAGACACTAGGCTCGGTAAGGCAGCTAACACTAGGGGAGTGGAAAATGCAGAACAATACACGAGACTAACACGGAATGACTCGGTAAGGCAGCTAACACTAGGGGAGAGAAAAACGCTAGACAATACTCGGCGATCTGAACAGGAACTGAGTGGGTGTTAAATAGAATGAGTAATGGCTCTCAGGTGAGCGTGGGGGGGGGGGTGGCTGTTAGTGAGGCTGGTGATCGGGGGTAGTGCATTCAGCTGTGTGTGTAATCAGTGCAATGGATGATGGAAACTGTAGTCCGGAGTGACATGTAACAGTCTGTGTAGTGTGAGAGTCAATGTAATGGTAGAGTGACCTCTACTGGCAATCGGCCGGAAGGTCGTGCTTTCTAACCATATCTCCACTTTTTTACCTTTATGTTGGAATTATTCTGCTTATTGTACATATAAAATATAGAAAGTTTATATCAATAGTCCCATATTCTACCAACGTCTTTATACAGTGTGCAAATATATACAGAGTGTAACGGGGCTGACAAGACGTGAGACGTGCGGATCCATAAGCAAAGCTTTATTTGGAGAAGACAGAGACATGGTCATAAGACAGGCAGGCTCAAACAGGTATATGGCGGGCAAGACACAAGAATAATCCTAGGGCTAGCGTGGGTCGACGATTGGCAGACAGAGTCACAGGGGCAAGGCTAAAGGGAGAAATCCAGGAAAACAGGCGAAGATCAAAACTGGAGAAAACAGACAAGGCTAAGGCTAAGGCTAAGGCTAAGGCTGGGAAACAAATGAGGGCTCTGTAGTTTAGCTATTGCTAGGGGAGTGATAAACACTAAACAATATTCGGCAGAGGGAAGGGATCAGAGTGAGTGTTAAATAGTGAGGGAGTGATATGAAACAGCTGGGTGCAATCAGTGTTAACAGCTGTGTGCAATCCGTGCTGAGTGCAATCAGTGCAATGAATGATGGGATATGTAGTCCGGGGTGATGTGCAACAGTGTGTAGTGCGAGAGTCAATGAAATTGGAAAGGGTGACCTCTGATGGCTAGCAGATGGAAGTTCATGGACCGGATTCGTGACAGAGCTAGGCCAAGGAGTGGCTTCCAGATGCTCAAACCCTTTACGATTCCGGAGGGCGGAGGAGTGGAGGCGGAACAGGGGGAGGGAAGGAGGGCCAGGTCCACGTGGAAGTGGAAAGACCGGGGACTGAGGCAGGACCGGCGGAGCAGAGGACCACCAGAGCCAGACAGTATACCACCACGGCGGAGCAGAGGACCACCGGAGCCAGACAGTAGACCACCACGTTGGAGCAGAGGACCACCACGGCAGAGTAGAGGACCATCAGAGCCAGACAGACCACCACGGCGGTGCAGAAGGAACAGAGAACCCCCTTGGTGATCCACACCGATCAGGAGACCATGGCGGAGACTGTAACAACGAGAGAGCAGTGACAGACAACACAGACAGAACATTGGGGTTGATAGACAAGACTGAGCATTCAGGAGCAGCCTCCCTGGCAGACACAAAGCACACAAAGAATTCGCAAACGGCCTCTATAGCTGTGACAGGACAGGATGAGGATTCCCCGACTGCCTCCATAGCCGTGACAGGATGAGCAGGGAGCTCACAAACGGCCTCTACAGCTGTGACAGGACAGGCAGGGAGTTCGCAAACGGCCTCTATAACAGTGACAGGACGAGCCAACGCCTCAGACTGTGACAGGACGAGCATGAGTTCGTAAACGGCCTCAGAACTGTGGCACGGACGAACGGGATTCGCAACAGTCTCCTTAGCCGTGACAGGAATAGCCAGAGAGTTCATAGACGCCACCCATGCCGTAACAGGACAGGCAGAGAGTTCATCGGTGGCCCCCTTGGCCGGAACAGAACAGGCAGAGAGTTTATAGGTGGCCTCCTTGGCCGGAACAGAGCAGGCAGGGAGTTCATAGGTGGCCTCCTTGGCCGGGACAGAACAGAGGGAGTTCATAGGCGGCCTCCTTGGCTGGAACAGTACAGGCAGAAAGTTCATTGACGGCCTCCTTGGCCAGAACAAGACAGACAGAGAGTTCATAGACTGCCTCCTTGGCAGGAACAGAACAGGCAGAGAGTTCATAGACGACCTCCTTGGCCGGAACAAGACGAGCAGAGAGTTCATAGACGGCCTCGACATGGTCGAGACTCTAGAAGGTCACTGTTACGGGCGTGACTCATGTACCGATCCACTTGACTTGACTCAGGAAGTTTAGCTGTGACTTGACTTGACTCAGGAAAATCAACTGTGACTTGACTCGACTCAGGAAAATCAACTGTGACTAGACTCAGGAAGAACAACTGTTGCTTGACTAGACTCAGGAAGAACAACTGTGACTTGACTCATGACGATCAACTGTGACTTGACTTGACTCAGGAAGAACAACTGTGACTAGATTTGACTCATGACTATCAGCTGTGACTTGATTTGACTCGTGAAGATCAACTGTGACTTGACTCGACTCAGGAAGATCAACTGTGACTGGACTTCATTCAGAAAGATTAGCTGTGACTTGACCAGACTCAGGATAACAAACTGTGACTCGATCTGACTCATGACGATCAACTGTGACTAAACCTGAATCATGATGATCCACCGTGACTTGACTAGACTCATGAAGAACAACTGTGACTTGACTCGACTCGGGAAGATCAGCTGTGACTTGACTCGACTCAGGAAGATCAGCTGTGACTTGACTCGACACAGGAAGATCAGCTGTGACTCGACTCGACTCAGGAAGAACAGCTGTGACTCGACTCAACTCCGGAAGAACAGCTGTGACTAGACTTGACTCATGAAGATCAACTGTGACTAGACTCGACGCAGGAAGATCAACTGTGACTAGACTCGACTCAGGAAGATCAATTGTGACTTGACTTGGTTCATGAAGATCAGGTGTTACTTGACTTGACTCAGGAAGATTAGCCGTGACTTGACTTGACTCAGGAAGATCAACTGTGAATTGACTAGAAGATCACCTTGACTTGACCAGGAAGATCACTGTGACTTGACTCAGGAAGATCACTGTGACTTGACTCGCGCGGAAGATCACTGTGACTTAACTTCACTCATGAAGATCACTGTGACTCGACGCAGGAAGATCACTGTGACTCGACTCAGAAGATCAACTGTGCCTCGACCTCATGAGATCAACTGTGACTTGACTGACTCAGGAAGCTCAACTGTGACTTACTCAGGAATATCAACTGTACTGCTCAGAAGATCAGCTGTGACTTGACTCTACTCAGGAAGATCAACTGGACTTGACTCGACTCAGGAAGATCAACTGTGACTTGACTTGACTCAGGAAGATCAACTGTGACTTGACTCAGGAAGATCAGCTGTGACTTGACTTGACTCATGAAGATTAGCTGTGACTTGACTTGATTCAGGAAGATTAGCTGTGACTTGACTTGACTCAGGAAGATTAGCTGTGACTTGATTTGACTCAGGAAGATCAGCTGTGACTTGACTCGACTCAGGAAGATCAGCTGTGACTTGACTTGACTCAGGAAGATCAACTGTGACTCGACTCAGGAAGATCAACTGTGAATAGACTTGACTCATGACGATCAACAGTGACTAGACCAGACTCAGGAAGATTAGCTGTGACTTGACATGACTCACGAAGATCAACGGTGACTTGACATGACTCACGAAGATCAGCTGTGACTTGACCTGACTCAGGAAGATCAGCTGGACTTGACTCGACTTCAGAGATCACCTGTTGACTTGACTGACTCAGGAAGATCCAACTGTGACTTGGGTAGGAGCCGGAATATCAACTGTGACTGACTCGGGAAGATCAACTGTGACTTGACTCGACTCAGGAAGATCAGCTGTGACTTGGCTTGACTCATGAAGATCAGTTGTGACTTGATTTGACTCATGACGATCAACTGTGACTATACTCGACTCAGGAAGATCAACTGTGACCTGACTTGACTCAGGAAGATCAACTGTGACTTGACTCAGGAAGATCAGCTGTGACTTGACTCAGGAAGATTAGCTGTGACTAGACTTGACTCATGAAGTTCTGTTGTGACTTGACTTGACTCAGGAAGATCAACTGTGCGTGACTTGTACTCCAGAGAATCACTGTGACTTGACTCAGGAATCAACTTGACTAGACTCATGAAGATTAACTGTGACTTTACTCATGAAGATCAGCTGTGACTTGACTTGGCTCATGAAGATTAGCTGTGACTTGACTCAGGAAGATCAACTGTGACTTGACCCGACTCGGAAGATCAATCGTGACTAGACTCAGGAATCAACTGTGACTTGACTCTGGAAGATCAGCTGTGACTTGACTCATGAAGATTAGCTGTGACTTGACTTGATTCAGGAAGATCAACTGTGACTTGACTCCGGAAGATCAACTGTGACTTGACTCAGGAAGATCAACTGCGACTTGACTCAGGAAGATCAACTGCGACTGACTTGACTAGACTCATGAAGATCAACTGCGACTTGACTTGACTCACGAAGATCAGCTGTGACTTGACTTGACTCATGAAGATCAACTGTGACTTTACTTGACTCAGGAAGATCAACTGTGACTTGACTTGACTCAGGACGATCACCTGTGACTTGACTGAACTCAGGAAGAACAAATGTGACTAGACTTGACTCATGACGATAAACTGTGACCTGACTTGCCTCATGAAAATCAGCTGTGACTAGACATGACTCATGAAGATCAACTGTGACTTGACCAGACTCATGATAATAAACTGGAATCGAGTGACTCAGGACGATCACTGTGAGCTAACTCGACCTAGGAAGATCAACTGTACTTTTGACTAGATTCTAAGATCAGCTGCGCTTGACTCCTGAAGATTAGCAGTGACCTGACTTGACTCATGATAATGAACTTTAACTTGACTTGACTCATGACAATCAACTGTGACTAGACCTGACTCATGACGATCAGCGGGTGACTTGACTTGACTCAGGGTAATCAACTGTTACTTGACTTGATTCATGACGATCAACTATGACTTGACTCGACTCATGATCATAAACTGTGACTTGATTTGACTCGTGATGATCAGCTGTGACTAGACTTGACTCATGAAAATGAACTGTGACTTGACCTGACTCGTGAAGATCAGCGGTGACTTGGCTTATGACGATCAACTGTGACTTGACGGGGTGCTGTTTTGTCTGCCATCTTGTGATCAGATTCATCTGTCGCCGCCATTTTGTGAACGTAACCTAGTGCGGGGCCATTACAGGAGTGAGTGTGGGGTTGCGTTCCTCTGCGATACCCACAGTGAATAGAGAGCAAACAGTCAACAAAGCAAAGTCCAAAAAATAACTCAGTGATGAATGCGGACCCTCGTGAATGAATTTAATTTTTTATCGGTTGATTAATGCAAGTACAGAAGAAATCTATCAAAACATAGTCCGGTAAATCAGAGTGATAGGGAATGTCCAGATACTCTTGAATGTAGTGCTCGAGGGCTAACAACAGCCTTGCAGTGTCCATACCTGGCCAATGTCCATATGAGAAGCTGCTGGATCCTTGTGTGGCCGAGTATTCTGTAACGGGGCTGACAAGACATGAGATGTGCGGATCCATAAGCAAAGCTTTATTTTGGAGAAGACAGAGATGTGGTCATAAAGCAGGCAGGGTCAAAAAGTGGCAAACAGGTATATGGCGGGCAAGACACAAGAATAATCCTAGGGCTAGCGTGGGTCGACGATTGGCAGACAGTCACAGGGGCAAGGCTAAAGGGAGAAATCCAAGAAAACAGGCGAAGATCAAAACCGGAGAAAACAGACAAGGCTAAGGCTAAGGCTAAGGCTAAGGCTAAGGCTAAGGCTGGGAAACTAATGAGGGCTCTGTAGTGTAGCTATCTGAGATATGCGCTAAACAATACTCGGCAGAGGGAAGGGATCAGAGTGAGTGTTAAATAGTGAGGGAGTGATATGAAACAGCTGGGTGCAATCAGTGTTAACAGCTGTGTGCAATCCGTGCTGAGTGCAATCAGTGCAATGAATGATGGGATATGTAGTCCGGGGTGATGTGCAACAGTGTGTAGTGCGAGAGTCAATGAAATTGGAAAGGGTGACCTCTGATGGCTAGCAGATGGAAGTTCATGGACCGGATTCGTGACACAGAGTGTATCCTATATATTTATACACACACACATATTACTTTTACTCTCTGCACAACTCTGTATACATTGGATTGATTTTAATAACTTTAATGTATTTTAATTGTGCATCAAACACTAGGAATATATGAATATACAGTCTCAATTCGGAACTTCGGTATCGGCAGATATTCAATATTCAGTGACCCGGGGCACAAAAAACCTGATCGGGACATCCCTAAAAAATAATATCATTATAAGCAAGACGCTCGTGTTCGCCTATTTAGTTGCTTAGACATAAAACATAGCAACACAGTTAGAAGTATTCAATGCTGGATATTTTATTGAAAGTACCCTACTTTTATCTACTTTTATCAGAGATGGTCTTATTAAAGCGGCTGTGCTTTTATAGAGCCGTAAAAGCTGTGTTTGTGTTGTTTTAGTTGGTGGAGGTGTGAAATGCGAAAGGGGCATTTGAGGCAAACGATGTTTGAAAATATGCTTTCTTTTTGTAGTTCTGCTGACACTAGTATCAGAGAAACTACATATTTTAAAATGCTACTTTAAAATACCAAGCATTGCATGACAACTAAAAATTATGGAAAATTAAGCTAATTCAAACTGATGGATACAGATTTGTTGTAGCACAACCTTATCATTTGAAATAATTGTTTTAGTCCTTGTGAATGGCAGTTCCCAAATCAGAAATGCCATCCATACTTTAAAACTCAGTAGGCTTGTTATGGAAAAAAAGGGAATATTGAGAATAATGTTAGAATTTTTACAGTTTTCCCTCATCCTTAATAACTTTACACGCTGGCATTTTTTGTAAATATCTTTTAAGCAAAAAAAATAAAAATACCACACACACACACACCACACAACATATATATATATATATATATATATATATAATTATATATATATATATATATATTATATAATTATATAAATAAAAAAATCTGATTTGACAATGGCAGAGTGAATAAGCAATGAGGTTTGTTTGTTTTTGATTGTAAATAAAACTAGATTTGTTTCTGTGCATTTGCTAATGTGCTAATGTGTTGTTTTAGCTTGTTGCTAGACATTTGGTGTTTAAGGAGGATGTTGTTTGTGCGTTGCCAGGGAATACCGGTTGCTAGTGCTTACAGACTTACAGGGCAAAGCAAAATAAGATCCAGTGTGGTCTCAGATAAGGATTTCGCATGCAGGAGTCTGTGGGAATATTTTTCACATCTTTATGTCTACAGTTGAAAAAGTACATTAAGTTAAACCTTACAATTTTCTTAAAGGGATAGTTCACCAAAAAAAAGGAAAATTCTGTAATCATCACCCTCAAGGTGAAGATAAGAAGCTATTTTGAAGAATGTTGGTAACCAAATATAGTGTCTGGTCCTCATTGACTTCCATACTAATTTTGTCTGTAATATGGTAGTCTTCAATATAGCTTCTTTTTTATTCAACAGAATAAACAAACTCATACCGGTTTTGGAACAACATAAGGATGAGTAAATTGTATATTTTTTACTATGTGAATCAGTACAACAAATGCTATTTTCAATTTGCACAATTTGTAGATATTTTGCATAGTGTATTATTCACTTTCAACCCAATATTTCTCTCTTAAGCATTATTTTCAGCAATAATATTTCTCCTCATGATAGTCTGCAGCTCCACCTGCTGGAATTATTGGGCAATACATTATATGTAAGTGCCACCTAGTCCTCAGGGTTTGAAAAACAATTATTACTTAATACAGCACTGGAAGTAAAAGGCATTTTTCGTTATATGTTGTTATATATTTTTGTTTTAATTGTTGTTAATATATATATATATATATATAGATACATGTGCATCTCAATAATTTAGAATGTCGTGGAAAAGTTCTTTTATTTCAGTAATTCAACTCAAATTGTGAAACTCGTGTATTAAATAAATTCAATTCACACAGACTGAAGTAGTTCAAGTCTTTGCTTCTTTTAATTGTGATGATTTTGGCTCATATTTAACAAAAACCCACCAATTCAGTATCTCAAAAAATTAGAATACTTCTTAAGACCAATAAAAAAACCATTTTTTTGAATTGTTGGCCTTCTGGAAAGTATGTTCATTTACTGTACATGTACTCAATACTTGGTTGGGCCTCCTTTTGCATGAATTATTGCATCAGTGCGGCGTGGCATGGAGACAATCAGCCTGTGGCACTGCTGAGGTGGTATGGAAGCCCAGGTTTCTTTATAGCGGCCTTCAGGTCATCTGAATTGTTGGGTCTGGTGTCTCTCATCTTCCTCTTGACAATACCCCATAGATTTTCTATGGGGTTCAGGTCAGGCGAGTTTGCAGGCCAATCAAGCACAGTAACACCATGGATATTGAACCAGTTTTTGGTGCTTTTGGCAGTGTGGGCAGGTGGCAAGTCCTGCTGGAAAATGAAATCAGCATCTCCATAAAGCTTGTCAGCAGAAGGAAGCATGAAGTGCTCTAAAATTTCCTGGTAGATGGCTGCGTTGACTGTGGACTTCAGAACCCTTTCCAGGTTTTTTGTTAAATGTGAGCCAAAATCATCAATATTAAAAGAACCAAATACTTAAACTATTTCAGTCTGTGTGCACTGAATTTATTTACTACACAAGTTTCACAATTTGAGTTGATTACTGAAATAAATGAACTTTTCCAAAACATTATAATTTATTGAGATGCACCTGCATATACAGTGGGTACGGAAAGTATTATCAGACCCCCTTAAAATTTTTTCACTCTTGTTTATAATTGCAGCCAGTGTAGAAATCAATTTAAGTTAATTTTTTTTTTTTTCCCCTCATTAATGTACACACAGAACCCCATATTGACAGAAAAACACAGAATTGTTTACATTTTTGCAGATTTATTAAAAAAAGAAAACCTGAAATATCACATAGTCCTAAGAGGCAGACCCTTTGCTGTTACCCCATTATTTTTAACCTCAGGTTCGTGTCCATTTCTGCGGAATCATCCTTGAGATGTTTTCTACAGACACCTCCTTTGAGTCCAGCTGGTGGTTGTTATCCTGATTGGACTTCTTAGGAAGCCCACACCTGTCTATATTAAGCCTTACAGCCCAGTGCATTCCGGCACATGAGAATCCTGAGTCAAAGGAACTTGCTGAAGAGCTCAGAGACAGATTGTGGCAGGCACAGATCTGGCCAAGTGTTAAACAATTCTGCTGGCACTAAGTTCCCAGAGCAAACAGTGGCCTCCATTTCCTTAAATGGGAAGACGGTTGGGACGACCACACCCTTCCAAGCTGCCTTCCGCCAAACTTAGCTATCGGGGGATGAATAGGCCTTGGTGAAGAGTTAAAGAATAACCCAAAATCTGTGGCTGAGCTCCAGAGATGCTGTCCGGAGATGGGAGAAAGTTGTAGAAAGTCAACCATCACTGCAGTCCTCCACCAATCGGGGCTTTATGGCAGAGTGGCCCGACGGAAGCCTCCCCTTAGTGCAAGACACATGAAAAAACACCTGAAGTACTCCAAGATGGTGAGAAATAATATTCTCTGGTCGGATGAGGCCAAGATTTAACTTTTTGGCCTTAATTCTAAGCGTATGTGTGGAGAAAACCAGGCACTGCTCAACACCTGTCCAATACAGTCCCAACAGTGAAGCATGGTGGTGTCAGCATCATGCTGTGGGTGTGTTTTTCAGCTGCCGAACAGGAAGACTGGTTGCAATCGAGGGAAAGATGCGGCCAAGTACAGGGATATCCTGGACGAAAACCTTGTGTTCAGGACCTCAGACTGGGCCGAAGGTTGACCTTCCAACAAGACAATGACCCTAATCACACAGCTAAAATAACGAAGGAGTGTTTTCACAACAACTCTGTGACTGTTCTTGCATGGCCCAGCCAGAGCCCTGACTTAAACCCACTTGAGCATCTCTGGAGAGACCTAAAAAAATGGCTGTCCACCAACGTTTACAATCCAACCTGACAGAACTGGAGAGGATCTGCAAGGAGAAGGCATAGGATCCCCAAATCCAGGTGTGAAAACTTGTTGCATCTTTCCCAAAAGGTTTCATGGCTGTATTAGATCAAAAGGGTATTTCTACTAAATACTGAGCAAAGGGTCTTAATACTTAGGACCATGTGATATTTCATGTTTTTCTTTTTTAATAAACCTGCAAAAATGTCAACAATTCTGTGTTTTTCTGTCAATATGGGGTTTTGTGTGTACATTAATGAGGAAAAAATTAACTTAAATGATTTTTAAGCAAATGGCTGCTATATAACAAAGAGTGAAAAAATTTAAGGGGGTCTGAATACTTTTCCGTACCCACTGTATATATATAAAAGAAAGAAATATATATTATAATATATCTATCTAATTATAATATATATATATATATATATATATAATCCAGGTTCTAGAAAACGATTTTGCTGGCAGTCGTTGCCAAATCGGAAGCATGACACACTGAACTGAAGCCAGCGCTCTTCTGTAAATACACAGACAGTTCTGGTTTCTGTTTGTTGCCGTCGTTAATCCTATTTAATGGAACACACTTGTAATTGCCCACTTAGGATCCTTAAAGCTGGGTTCCTGTTGGTCTTGCTTGGTTGCACCTGGCAAGTTCTCTGCGCTTTAAGAGTATGTGGGATTGGGTTTCGTGATGAACTAATCCTTCCTGCCTGCATCTCTAACAACCACTGACCCACAGCGAGATGCAGTGTGCCTTTAAATACAGCCACATATTTCTCATGGCTGACCAAACACAGTTCGTTGTAGGTCTCTGTGAATGCATGCATTCACTTACAAAGTATGTATGCAAGGTTTTTAATGAATAGTATGACGGTCTTTGTGGTCCTGTTATGTTAGTTTATTATGCCATCTATAATACATACCTTTGTGAGAAAGAAGTATAAATAAAATAAAAGGCCAGTTCAAAGAGTGACACTTTCATGACTGTTTCTTAACACACTTAAGTAGACATTAAAAAAATGCACTTTGTAATAATGTCAAATTAAAAGTTTAACTTTAAAACTTTTTTCTTTTTGCAGTGCCTTGAAGTACACATATTTTGATGGGTTGACTAACATACAGTACGAAAGTACATGATTATAATTTGAACTGTTATTTGACATTATATTTAACTTTAATATATTTTAAAAGTACTAAATTGCAACTTAATTATTACAAATGTGTAATTACAAATATATTTAAATACAAGTTTCAACAGAATTGAGTTTAAAGTGTATTTTAGTTGAGCATAAATGCTTGTCAGTCCATTCAGCAGCACACTTTAACCATATCTCAAAGTCAATAGAAGTAAATATGAAATTTCATATGAAGATGTAGGTAAGTTCCACTTAAAACACTCCAAAGTTAAATTGTGTTTAATATAAATTTAAACAATAATGCATTTTCATTTAATTATAAATAACATGCAATTAATGTTTATACCACTTAGTATTATAGTAGAGTATTTGTTTTTAAAGGTGTGCTAAAGTGTACTTCTTTTATCATTCCAAATTGTTTCAATAATTTGCTTTACAGAGTATGATTATATTGATTAATAAAACAACAAAAAATATATTATTTAGATGTATAACAGATACGAAGCAAAAATGTATTGGAATCATTGCAGTTACCATCGATGCATAATATATAATATATATATATAGATATATTTATCTATTAACACAGTGGGTACAGAAAGTATCAGACCCCCTTAAATTTTTCACTCTTTGTTATAATTGCAGCCATTTTCCTAAAATCATTTAATTTATTTTTTTTTTCCTCATTAATGTACACACAGCACCCAATATTGACAGAATAACACAGAATTTTTGACATTTTTGCAGCTTTATTAAAAAAGAAAACTGAAATATCACATGATCCTAACTATTCAGACCCTTTGCTGTGACACTCAATATATTTAACTCAGGTGCTGTCCATTTCTTCTGATCATCCTTGAGGTGTTTCTACACCTTCATTTGAGTCCAGCTTTGTTTGATTATAATGATTGGACTTGAATAGGAAAGCCACACACATGTCTATATAAGACCTTACAGCTCACATGCATGTCAGAGCAAATGAGAATCATGAGGTCTAAGGAACTGCCTGAAGAGCTCAGAGATAGAATTGTGGAAAGGCACAGATCTGGCAAAGGTTACAAAAAAAATTCTGCTGCACTTAAAGTTCCTAAGAGCACAGTGGCCTCCATAATCCTTAACTGGAAGACGTTTGGGACGACCAGAACCCTTCCTATAGCTGGCCGTCCGGCCAAACTGAGCTTTCGGGGGAGAAGAGCCTTGGTGAGAGGTAAAGAAGAACCCAAAGATCATTGTGGCTGAGCTCCAGAGATGCAGTCTTGAGATGGGAGAAAGTTGTAGAAAGTCCACCATCACTGCAGCCCTCCACCAGTCGGGGCTTTATGGCAGAGTTGCCCAACGGAAGCCTCTCCTCGTGCAAGACACATGAAAGTCTGCATGGAGTTTGCTAAAAAAACACCTGAAAGACTCCAAGATGGTGAGAAATAAAATTATCTGGTCTGATGAGACCAAGATACAACTTTTTGGCCTTAATTCTAAGCGCTATGTATGGAGAAAACCAGGCACTGCTCATCACCTTTCCAATACAGTCCCAACAGTGAAGCAAAGAAAAAAAATTGGGGTGGGGGTGGTGGCAGCATCATGCTGTGTGGGTGTTTTTCAGCTGCAGGGACAGGTTGACTGGTTGCAATCGAGGGAAAGATGGATGTGGCCAAGTACAGGGATATCCTGTACGAAAACCTTCTCCAGAGTGCTCATTACCTCAGACTGGGCCGAAGGTTTACCATCCAACAAGACAATGACCCTAAGCACAAAGCAAAAATAACGAAGGAGTGGCTTCACAACAACGCTGTTACTGTTCTTGAATGGCCCAGCCAGAACCCTAACTTAAACCCAATTGAGCATCTCTGGAAAGACTTAAAAATGGCTGTCCACCAACGTTTCCATCCAACCTGACAGAACTGGAAGGATCTGCAAGATGATGGCACGGATCCCCAAAATCCAGGTGTGAAAAACTTGTTGCATCTTTCCCCAAAAGACTCATGGCTGTATTAGATCAAAAGGGTGCTTCTACTAACTACTGAGCAAAGGGTCTGAATACTTAGACCATGTGATATTTCAGTTTTTCTTAATAAATCTGCAAAAATGTCAACAATTCTGTTTTTTCTGTCAATATGGGGTGCTGTGTGTACATTAATGAGGAACAAAAATTACTTAAATGATTTTAGCAAATGGCGGCAATATAAAAAAGAGTGAAAAATTTAAAGGGGTCTAAATACTTTCCATGCCCCCGTCTATATTATATATGCACTGCCTTTAGACACAAAAGAAAAATAACAAAAATGTCAAATTGAAAGGCAGGGTGTACAATACAACTGCCTGAAATACCATAATGAAGAAAAAGCTTCCGTTAATAAAATAAATGCTGAAAGAAAACCTACTTAAAGGGGTCATATGATTCTGCTAAAAAATAACATTATTTGGTGTAATTAAATGTTTTTATGCGGTTTAAAGTTAAAAAAACGTATTTTCCACATACTGTACATTAAAGGGCTACAATACAATACAATTAAGTGTTTCCTCTCCTCTATGCCCCGCTTTTCTGAAACACGTCGATTTTTACAACGTCATCGGTCTGAAAAGCAAGGTGTGCAATGATTGGCCAGCTATCCAGTGCATTGTGATGGCCGAGTACCTCAAGTGTGTGACGGAAATGTTACTCCCCTTACATACTGTGATGCCCTGTCTGGCCGAAGCGACGAGACAAAACATTAAAACCCATTACAAACGGCATTTGTTGCATCCAGTGGGGACATAATTACGGATTATATTGATTTATACTGTCTTTTTACGCGTTGTATCGTGCCGTGTAATCATAAAACCATGTCTGCATTTGTTATCTGAGAAATGACAAACAATAAGCGCTTCTCTACACTGCTCAAACTCGCGTTTGAATAATCAGTGGCAAACTCTTTAAATGAAAACGTACTTACAGTCAGTGAGTCAGAACAGCCGCATTGTAGTCTACTGTCTACTCTACCAGGATCAGGAAACGGTCCTCTATAAAATGCGCTGCACACATCTAAATATATTGGGTTGAACTGTTCTGGAACAGTGTTTGTAAATACAACTTAACCACTGATGTGTAGTCGTGTCCTCTTTTGGAAGACCAACAAAGTATTTTCGCTTTCACAACGAAACACATGGCAGCGGCAACAACAATACTACAGCGAGAATAAAAGTTACTCCTTTCTTTGCGTGAACATTTGGGCGGCGTTATGCAAATCTTCCCACATAGTGAGGTAGACATGTGGGGGTGTGTTAGAACAAGCCGTTTTTGGTAGGTGTGGCAGAGTCTTAACTTTTATAAAGAATATCTCTTTGAATTTGAGACTTTAGTCTTTGATCTTCTTTATGCACCAAGAGCTTGTAAACTCCAAAGAGAAAGGAAAACCTTTAAACGCTCATATGCCCCTTTAAGTAGTTTGGGGGGAAAAACTGCCTAACTATATAAGAAAAAATAACCTACATGCTTCACTACATGTTAACTTACTTAAAAATATTAGGAAAACTTTGCTTCATGAAATCAAAATCATGTGGTGCAACCAACGGATGTCAGGGTTCCGGGTAGAGGGATGAGGCGAGGACTCAGTACTGCAGAAAGAATGGGCTTTTTATTAAAATAAAACAAAACAAACACAAACTACCCCGTGGGGGAAAAACAGGCTGGCATGGCAAGGCAAGGCAAGGCAGGATCTGGACACGACACGACACATCCAGGGAGAGATGACGACGAACTGACGCAGGACTGCAAACACAAGGAGAATAAATGGAGTGCAAATGAGGAGGGTAACGAGGGAGCCCATGTGGGGCAAATTAACTAATAATCAGGTAACAATATGGGAGGGGTCAAGACAATTGACATGAGCTCATGGCACACCGAATCAAAAGACAAAAAGCCATGTGCTCACACAAAACAAAACACAAGCACATGGCCAGCAAAACAAATCACAAGCAATGTGCTAGAACAAAAGACACGAACACGCAGCTAATGAGAAAACTCATAAGCCACACAAGACAACAAGAAAAGCACGCGGCTGAACACCAACCGCGTGCTACACAAAACACGTGGACAGAAGAGCGCACGGCCGAGTGAACTCGAGACCGCACGCTCCCACAACAGACAGAACATGGAGCGCGAGTGTCCGGACCGCGACACGAAACCGAAACTCAAGACATTAGTGCCGGGATCTGAACACCACGCTCCAACATGAAACAGTACACGCAGACGATAGCGCACGGCTCGAGCACACTCGAAGCCTCACGCTCACATGAAAACAATGACATGACGCGAGTGTCAGGGCTCTGTCACAAAACTATAAATTACACTAGACTGAAGTGACAGAACCCTGACAACGGATTATTTAGTCTTTTTATACATGACATGGCAAAGTTGGTTCAAGTTAAAAAATATTATGTGGTTTGACCCCATATATGACCCCATAAAATTCCCATATTTATGATACTTAAAAAAAAAATTTTTACCTGAAATAATGTATTTTATATATATATTTTTTAACATTATTAATATGTACACTCGCATGTTTTCAAGGTGTGAAAGAAAAGAAATAGCTTCTCCTCATCAACTACAGCAATCTGAGGCTGAAATGGTGTGCAAAAAGTCACACGCTGAAGTGATGTTAAAGGGTTAGGGTTTGTTTTTTGCCTTGTCAAACACCATAATAATTGCTGCAAGTCTTTTTTGAGTGCAACACTCATGTCTCAAAATCCAATCAAATACAGATGGAAGTCCTACACAATGATTTTTCTGTTGCTGCTTCCATTTCATCACAAGTTTAACCTTAGGATAGCATGGGTTGTGCGCGATGATAGATAGCATTACTGTTTGTCACGATCAGATCCATTCATAATATTTATCATAGCATCTGAACATAAGAGCTGAACTATTGCTGACAGGTGATTGTGTGACCGAGTTGACCAGTAAAATCAGTACAGTTCAGGTTTGCGTTGTTTAACTGGTTAGGAAAAGGAATATCACACCCAATTTACACAAAAGTCACCTACATTTAGTTTTACAATTGAAGGATATCACAGTCTCGCTTTACTTTCAAAACAGGTCAGTAAATGGGAGGAATCATTGGAGGTATTGTGAACGATTTGTTTCTAGGGAGCACGAGTGTAGAGGCCTTGTCTGCCGGGATTTAGCCGACTGCAGCTTTGGACGTGCCTCATTTCCAGAAGGACCTGTCGTAGCTTGAGGGGGTACCAAGCTGACAGGCCTCAAAACGCTGCGTGGCTATCACAACACACTAGTGGCGGTAAAGAGGGACTGATTACAGGGTTTGGCAGGCAGTCTGTCATACATGCTCTCATGTAATGGGCAAAAATGGAGTGTGGTCTCCTCAGACAGTGCTGACGGTTTCAGAGTGATCGCCACTGAACGGCACTTTCCCATCTATAGCTAAGCTGGTTTCCCCAAACTAGACTATGTGTTGCTGAATGTGGATTCTTACCAGCATTTCTTCATGATTTCTACTATTCCACTTGTAAAAGTAATTGATTTGTGTCAGTGTGGTTAAGTAGATTGGTACATTTTCAGAAAAATGTGCAGTGGTCACCTAGATGTTTTGTGTTTTGAATTTTTCATTGGAAAACTGTACCTGTGGCAACATATGTATTGCATTTATTTAGTGACACTTTCAAAGTGAAATATTCAGTGAGAGGTGCTAAAAGTGCCTTCAGTTTTATCTAAAGTAGATGAACGTAAATCTGGCAGCGTTTTATTATTTTGGTTGTTGTACGTATCGCAGCAGTTCGGGAATAAAATGTCCAGTGAGTGGCGCTAAAGGGTTAATGGTCTCTTGCATTTGAAAATAACATAATACCAACACTATCCTGTTGAAAAAATCCAGCATATGCTGGCTAGATATGTGCATGACAGCTGGTTTGAGCTTTTTTAAGCTGGTCATGTGCTGCTCTTAAACAGCTAGCTCCTGGTATCAACAATGGCATCAACAATTTTGACATAATAAAAACCTTACTAAAAATAACTATATTGTGATATATATTGTTATTGTGAAATAACATTACTCATATCAAGAGTAAAATTAGCAAACATCTGTTTGGTGATATGACCAGACAGATGTTTGGTCATATCACTCACCCCTAGGCTGGGGATATTTTCGTGGCTATAATTTCCATAAAAAAAGCCTGATTTTTAATCGTATGTTTGACTAATAGCTTTTCTGTCATACTTGCTAAAATTTGAAATCAATATAATTTTGCCTTCCAAACATGTCATACAAATACAAAAAAACAAAAAACAAATGTAGTGCTTGTCAAACGATTAATCGCGATTAATCGCATCCAAAATAATAAATGTGTGTATACTGTGTATATTTATTGTGAATATACAAATACGCACACATGCATGTATATATTTAAGAAAAATATGTTTTGTTTATATATAAACAACAACTTTTATTTTTGATGTGATTAATCGCAATTAATCGTTTGACAGCACTAATGAAATGTAAATTAAATACATAATTTACTCGAAAAATCATTTCAATGGCCTTTTTTTTTTCTCTCGGTGGGATGCATAACTAGTAATAGTAGTAGTAACTTGAAGTGGTTGTAGTTTGTAGTCCTTCAGGATCCTTTTTGTTTTGGTTGCCAGGGTTTTACTAAATGGTTTTGGTTCTGGGTGGTTGCTAGTGCATTTCTCTATGGTTGTTAGGTTCTTCATGGTGGTTGCTAGGGCATTACTATGTGGCTTCTAGGGTGCTGTGGGTCATTGGTGCTGTCTTAAGTCAAGTCTCTATGGCATTCTGGTCTCTATGCTCAGGTCCCACCTTAAATCCCTCTTCTTTGGTTTTTATCACTATTTATTTGCCCTTAAGGATTTGTTTTAATGGCTAAACCTAGTATGAACAATATTAATGATTAATAACGAGGCTATAACTGTTTAATATTGGGCACAATCATTAATCCAACTTCTATTTTAGTTGTACTTTGTTCTTTTTTGTTTTATGAATGTTTTATCAATGTACATTGTTTTTTATGTTAAAAAATGGGAAAAGATGGTTGCAGATCTCGGACCAGCATTTATTTTTAAGACTATTTGAACCTGAGCAGCCTTGAGTAGCTGCGCTTTTTTTACATGATCCGTATGTGGGCGTCTGACGCCTTGAAGTGTCCAGGTGTTGCTGTGAATGTTATCACAAGACCTGGAACTGAACTCCACTCAAAGAGAGCATGTCAGAATCAAGCCGCTTGAAGTCTTTTGTTTCTCCTCTCGTGCTGATAAACCTGCCCAAGCTCACTGCTTTAAATCATATATGGTGAAGACAGGCTTTGCATGTGTGAGATAAGATAATTACGTATGTGAACTGGAAATATGGCTGTTGAATGGATTGGTAATGAGAAAATATGGATATTTTACGTTTAGCTTTACATCAAGCTGTTTTTGCAGAGATCTTTGGGTCACTACATTTTTTCCAGATTTATTAATTTACACAATAATTAATAAAAAATTTGATGTTTTTCATTTTTGTTGTTGTTGTCAAATGTCAAGGTGATACAACTGTTCTGATATCAGGAAGCAAAGAGCCGCATTAAAGGGGTCGTATTATGCTCTTTTACAAAGTCTTGATTTTGTTTTGGGGGTGTACTAGAACAGGCTCTCATACTAGGTTGTTCGAAAAACACATTATTTTTCAAATATTTTACATTATTACAACACCTCTCTCCCCAATCTGGCATGAACAGCTGAATAGTTCCTGTATCAATTGAAGGCCCGCCTTCTGAAATACGAAAATGTGTTGTGATTGGATTATCTGGGCCAGTTTGTTTGCTGATGATTTGTTATCTGGGGGGCCAGTGTGTGCTTTGATTGGTTAGCTGGGCCAGTGTGTGTGTGTTGTGATTGGTTAGCTGGGCCAGTGTGTGCTGTGATTTGGTTAGCTGGGCCAGTGTGTGCTGTGATTGGTTAGCTGGGCCAGTGTGTGCTGTGATTGGTTAGCTGGGCCAGTGTGTGCTGTGATTGGTTAGCTGGGCCATTGTGTGTTGTGATTGGTTAGCTGGGCCAGAGTGTGTTGTGGGGGTTAGACTGGGAGCTGGTGACCAGTGTGTGTTGTGATTGTGCACATCGCGCCTGGGTCAGAGGAAATGCCAAAAATGGGGCCCCCCCCCCTTACCATAGCCGCCTGTGAGCTTCAGTGTAAATATTGCGTTAAAATCAAATAAATTTGAGCGCGATTTAAACCCGGATGATTGTAACCACTCTAAGTTTGTCTGCCTTGTGAAAACTAGCGTGTCTCCGACAGTGATAACACTTGTTGCCTTCTCTAGTGCAGCTCAACCAGGTCTCATCCCATTCGTCGATATTTGTGATATCACAAATCCCAGAAATTATGCGTTGAAGTCCAAACGAGTCGCTCGTTATAGTTTTTGAAAAGTGATTTCTGTTAAATAAAATATCTCCTTTTGAAGTGGTCGTTGAGCTTTGTAACGTTGCAGATCTTTTTATGCTCAAACAGCAACATTAAAGACTAACTAAAGTTAAAAAGTTAAAGAGCATAATAGGACCCCTTTAAAAGAATGAAATTCTTATTTCAGCAATTTAACAATTTCACTGCTTAATTAATTTTCGAAAAAAACTTGTTCACCAAATTATGCATCAGGTGGTGCAACTAAGATACTCATGTAGAGACCAGAATATCATAGGCTCTGTTCAGACCGCTGGCAAAAGTGACCCAAATCTGACTTTTTGCTCATATGTGACCATTTGAAACCAGAATTTATAGATTCTGATTTGGGCCAGTGACTAGTTTACATGGACATCAGTAATCTAATTATTTACCTTATTCTAAATAAGCCAATATTATGATTATGGTGTTTACCTGAGTTGCTTTTAGAATATTCCTTTCAAGTTCCCGTTTTACATGTTCTTGTTATGGGGCTGACGAGACGTGAGACGTGCGGATCCATTTGCAGAGCTTTATTAAGCAGAAGACAGAGACGTGGTCATAATAGGCAGGGTCGAACAATGGCAAACAGGTATGTGGCGGGCAAGACACAAGAATAGTCTTAGGGCTAGCGCAGGTCGACGATCGGCTGACAGAATCAAAAGGGGCAAGACAAAGGGGGTGAATCCAGGAAACCAGGCGAAGACCAGAAACCGAGAAAGCGGCTAAGGCTAAGGCTGGGAAACGACTGAGGGCTCTGTAGTGTAGCTATCACTAGGGGAGTGATAATCGCTAAACAATACTCAGCAGAGGGAATGGATCAGAGTGAGTGTTAAATAGTGAGGTAGTGATATGAAACAGCTGGGTGCAATCAGTGTAACAGCTGTGTGCAATGCAGGAGGGAAATGTAGTCCGCAGGTGCTCTGGCAACAGTGTGTAGTGCGAGAGTCAATGAAATTGGAAGTTCATGGACCGGATTCGTGACAGAGCCCCCCCCAAGGAGCGGCTTCCAGACACTCAAAACCCTTTACAATTCCGGATGGCGGTGGAGTGGAGGCGGAACAGGGGGAGGGACGGAGGGCCAGGTCCAAGGATTTGAGAGACCAGGGACTGAGGCAGAGCCAGCAGAACTGAGGACCACCAGGGTGGAGCAGATGGGACTGAAGATCCCCACGGCGGAGCGGAAGACCAGCGGAGCCAGACAGTAGGCCACCACGGCGGGGCAGAGAACCACCCCGGCGGAGCAGAGGACCACCATCCTGCGGAGCAGAGACCCAGAACCAACAGTAGACCCCACAGGCGGAGCATAGGACCACCAGAGCCCACGCAGACGCCCACCAGAGCCAGACAGTAGACCCCACGGCAAGCATAGGACCACCAGAGCCACAGCATTACCACCACGTTGGAGCAGAGGACCCCACGTCGAGAGGCGGAGGGCCCATGCATAAGTCAGGGCCACCATAGCCAGACAGTACCACCACTCGGAGCAGAAAACCCCCCTTGGTGAACCACACCTATCGGAGACCATGGCGGCGACTGGTTACCACGAAGAAGCAAGACATACAACACATACAGAACATTGGGTTTGATAGACCAGACGGACATTCATGGGCACCCTCCCGGCATACACAAAGCACACAAGAATTCACAAACGCCTACAATCTGACATGACGGATTAGGATTCCCCGACGGCCTCTATAGCTGTGACAGGACGAGCAGGGAGCTCGCAAACGGCCTCTATAGCTGTGACAGGACGAGCAGGGAGCTCGCAAACGGCCTCTATAGCTGTGACAGGACGAGCAGGGAGCTCGCAAACGGCCTCTATAGCCGGGACAGGACAGGATGAGGACTCCCGACGGCCTCTATAGCTGTGACATGACGAGCAGGGAGTTCGCAAACAGCCACTATAGCTGTGACAGGACGAGCAGGGAGTTTGCAACCAGTCTCCTTAGCCGTGACAGGATAGACAGAGAGTTCATAGGCGGCCTCCTTGGCCGGAACAGGACAAGCAGAGAGTTCATAGCCGGCCTCCTTGGCCGGAACAGGACAGGCAGAGAGTTCATAGCCGGCCTCCTTGGCCGGAACAGGACAGGCAGAGAGTTCATAGCCGGCCTCCTTGGCCGGAACAGGACAGGCAGAGGTCATAGCCGGCCTCCTTGGCCGGAACAAGACAGACAAAGAGTTCACTGACGGCCTCCTTGGCCGGAAACAGGACAGGCAGAGAGTTCATAGACGGCCTCCTTGAGATGTTGTAGCTGGTGCCGCTGCCTCTAGCAATTCGGCAGTGGAGTACGCGGCCCAGACACACTATAAAGCAACCCCCCATATGGGGAGTGCTGCAGACAGGGGGATGAGTTCAGGAACAGGAGGGCTAAAGTGAGTGGGTTTGGGGATACCAGCTGCGCGTGCAGACACCAGCGATGCATCCCTCACACTGGACACCAGACTGGGATACCGACGGACCGGACGCACCGACAATCTGGGTGCAACAGAACAGGACGTGACTCCGGATGATCAGCTGTGATGCGACGTGAATATGGATGACTAGCTGAGACGTGACTCTGAATGAATAGCTGAGACGTGACGAGGCTCTGGACAAACAGCTGGGACTTGAGGCTGTACTCCATGAATTCAGTGTGTAACTTGACTTGACTCATGAAGATCAGCTGTGACTTGACTTGACTCATGAAGATCAGCTGTGACTTGACTTGACTCATGAAGATCAGCTGCGACCTGACCGGACTCATGATAATGCCTTGTAACTTGCCTTGACTCATACATCACCTAGACTGTGACTACCCCATGATATCCGCAGTTTGTGACTTGATTGGACTCTTAAGATCAACTGTGACTAGACTTGACTCATAACTATCAGCTGTGACTTGACTAAACTCATAACTATCAGTTGTGATTTGACTAGACTCATGAATGTCAGTTGTGACTTGACTAGACTCATGCAAAGTAACTGACTTGACCTGACTCGTGAAGATCAGTTGTGACTTGACGGGGCGCTGTTGTGTTCGCCATTTTGTGATCAGGCTCCTCTGTCGCCGCCAGCTTGTGAGCATGCTCTGAACAGCCATCCACTGGTCAGTCACACTTGGTGTCGCTTTCCCTCCTCCGCGACACCCCCGTGAACGCTGAACCAGCGTCAGCAAGGCAATATTCTATAAAGTCCTTAAGCTAACAGTTAAATTTTGCCTTTGGCATCCAAGATTTCGTTGGTTTCATCGAGTCCACACGGAACCAATCTTAATAAAATTTCATCATATATTGGTACCTGGTATATATTTCACACGACCCGGTGAACATACTCCGCAATCGAACGACCCTCCTGCCGAGTGTAGTAGCTCGGCTGACTGTGTCCATACCCGGCCAAGGTCCACTGGAGAAAGCCCCCCCCCCTGCCCCCCTGGATCCTTGTGTGGCCGAGTATTTTGTTACGGGGCTGACGAGACGTGAGACGTGCGGATCCATTTGCAAAGCTTTTATTGTGGAGAAGACAGAGACGTGGTCATAAAGCAGGCAGGGTCAAACAGAGGCAGACAGGTATATGGCGGGCAAAAACACAAGAATAATCCTAGGGCTAACATGGGTCGATGAACTGCAGACAGAGTCACAAGGGCAAGGCTAAAGGGAGGAATCCAGGAAAACAGGCAAAGATCAGAAACCGAGAAAGCGGCTATATGTTTATATGCCTATATCTAAGCTAAGAAGGCTAAGGCTAAGGCTAAGGCTGGTAAATGACTGAGGGCTCTGTAGTGTAGCTATCGTTAGGGGAGTGATAATCGCTGAAACAATACTCGGCAGAGGGAAGGGATCAGAGTGAGTGTTAAATAGTGAGGGAGTGATATGAAGCAGCTGGGTGCAATCAGTGTTAACAGCTGTGTGCAATCCTGCTGAGTGCAATCAGTGCAATGCATGATGGGAAATGTAGTCCGGGGTGATGTGCAACAGTGTGTAGTGCGAGAGTCAATGAAATTGGAAGTTCATGGACCGGATTCGTGACAGTTATAGTACATAGTTCGAATAATTGCACACTTCATTATGCCCCCACGTGACACCATCCGACGTCCCCTCCGTAATTTCACGTATAAACATATAGTTCGTCTTCTTGATGATGCCATGTACAGTTTTGGGTATTTAATTTTTACTTTTATGAAAGCTTCAAGTGCAGTTATTTATTTGTACATGCATACAGACGATGGCGGCATTGAAGCTCTTTTATTTGCCGTCAAACGATTGAGCACTGCCGTGTGTGTATCCTGTCACAAAATGCGACACAAAGTCCTACACGATGGTAATAATGTGATTAAGATGTTTACATGTCTATACTGCACTTCAGTAATGCGACTAAAATAGGAATACTCCACATGTCTTAATTCGATTAGTGTTTACTTCTAACATGACTTTATTAAGGTAAGCAAAAATCTCTGTTTACATGATAGATTCTTAATCAGAGTATTGTCTTAATCGTATGAAAATCGGGTATGGCTGTCCCCCCCCCCCCCCCCCCCAAAATGGTAAACTACTGACTTACATATGTGCTACAAAATCAAATACAGGGCGGATGTTTTGCAATACAACCTCAGTCTGAACAGCCATTTCAGAACTCATGCCTCTTTTACTCCACTCTAGATCGACATTTGTCATAATTCTGTGCTATTGGGGGTCACTCCAAAGATTTGACATAGTAGTAGTTCTTTGGTCACTCAGTTAAAGGTACAGTAAGTGATTTCTTATATTTGAAATCACCAAAACAAACACGCCTCTACCCAAAAGCATCACACTCCTGTATTGATAGCTCCGCCCCCAAATTTGCAGCATGTTATGTAACACAGGCACCTCCCCCATCACGAGTGGACACGCCCCTTACTGGGATTGGCTACAAATGTGTTTGGTGCTCGGTCTGATCCACTTTCAACAGTGTTTCTGAGACACTGTGTATTGCACCTTTAAAATGGAAGACAGACGTCAGTGGATGGACAGTGAGGTGTAAGTATCATGGTGACAGCTCTATACAAGCAAAACTGGAGGGAAAAGTAGAAAAACATTGCTCTCTTAGTCTTCGTCCTCCTCATTCCCTGCACACAAATTCACGGGCTTTCACGGCACATCAGCTTATAAATGAACGTGTTAAACCCTGATTTCAGTGTCCTCCATGTCCTCTGTGTCCTCCGTCTTGTTCATACTGGTCAGTTTGGGACCCTGATCAGTTCACACTCAAATCTGATAGAGGCCACATAAAATAAATAAATAAATAATGTGAACAGCCAGACAAAAATATCAGATCTGTGCAATAAATTAGAATTGAGCACTAAGGTGAACATAGCCATCGAGATCTTAAGAGTGTTGGAGTATTGACTTGAGCTGCAAAGCAACCACCCTATGAACCACCTAGCAACACCAGTAATTGTAACAAAGTTAAAAGCTCAGGGAAGAAGGAGGCGGGAACCGGTGAACATTTAACATAAATTTAATCATAAGAAATAAACAAACACAAAACGAGGGTAAAAGCAGCAACCCCTCACGGACGTTTGCCGCATAAAACATAATAAAACAACAACATAAATAGTCCAGGCCTGGTCCTCTCTCGTCGCTCCTCCTTTTATCCTTCCGGAGCTCCTCCGTGCGACTCGAGACCGGTGAGTGGCGCAGGTGTCGCTCATCATCATTTACTCCACCGGCCTCCCTCCGTTCCCACTCGTCACAGTAATTATTTTACATTTTGGCAAATTGGTAGTAAATTGGTAAAAATTCATACAAATCTCATACGTACCTGTTTGTACGATCTGCTTACGCCAGATAAGTAACACTCATACGTAAGATTTAGGGGTGCTTACTTTTTCTTAACTCTTTCCCTGCTATTGACATAACTTTCCGGCTTTCCGTGTTTTCACTGTTATACAGCAGGAGGCGCTATTCCCGTGCCTTCTGAAACAAAATTAAACAGCATGTAAATCAAAACTGCCTAAGGGGCCGTTCACACAGAACACGTCGTTGTATCTAAAAATGCAAGACAAAGCGCACAGGAATGGTTTTAAAAAACCTGCAGAATGCCTCCTCCGCCATCTTGCCGTCAAATAAAACAGTTGCCATGCCAACTTTCCACTGTAAACAAAAGCTCACAATGTTTGCCCTGCCTCCAGGGTCTTCTGATTGGTCCACTGTTTTGGAACTTTGATTTGTCTAGCGTTTTTTTAATTCGTTTACTTGACACACAGAGTCCTTAAAACTGTGAACGTGTCCGTCGAGTGCCGTTTTACATAGAGAAACAATGGAAAAGTGCGCAGTATCACCGTGTCCTGTGTGAATGGCCCCTAACATTACCAAATTAAGTGTTTTAGGACTGTGAAGCTTTGGATGTGTTGGACTCGATCTACTCCATTCATTTTTGGATCGTTCATGTCTTCTAATCTGACCCAGAACGGGTATTCAATTTTCTCATCTTTTTGACTCAAATGTTGCTTTTTTTTTTTTTTTTTTTATGAAACTTACCCACATTCAAGTATTGATAAGAAACAATGCATAAAGCTAGAATAAAACAGGTCTTTTTAGTTTTAATGCTTTCTTTTGACATTGCATGTTCAGATATTCATACAACAAAATATTATGGGGGCTATGAAAGTTTTGTGAAAATAATCAAAAATGCTGAGAACTTTAAAAATTAGTCAAAACATAAGATCGGGTTGAGCAAGACCCTAGCAATCACTTCCAAGTGAAAAAAAAAGCATAACCCTAATATAATCTAGTCCTAGATGGACTCTTTGTTTATAGAAAAAAATCTTGCTGGATTATTACAATATTTGCATTTGTTCGGAAATCTAAAATGAATATTTCCTACTAGCACACTAAAGCTAAAGATATGTATGCCTTATTTAAATCCTTGATGTGTTTTTGAATGTTTATACTTGTAGCATTAATCATAGCGCAGATCATAAACCGCAGGGGGAATTTGCTTCTAATATGTGTGTCAGGTCTTTCATCTGTCTTGTCCTTGTTAGTTAAAACGCCTTGAAAGTGGCATGACATCATGCGGCTGCAGCTCCTGTCTTGAGTTAGCATGAAGTGCCCTGTCAAATATCTTCTTGGGGCTGTTAGTACCTGCATGTGTCTTAATCCACTCAATTTCGTTTGTTTTTTTCTGCCTAAATGGCAGAGAAGAATGCCTGAGGACTGTTAGCAAACACCTGCAGTCTGCTCTCCTCAGCCAGATCTCTTGGCCTCCAACGACGCTGGTGCAACACAAGAAAGATATTAGCGACTGTGAGAAATGTAACAAACAGTATTGCAGCGGCTCTCACACTTTCGGTTGGCCGGGGGCCAGGAGGGATAACAAGCCGGGGCAGCGAGAAACCCACAGAGCCGGGCCTAAGACTTCCAGACGGTGTTGGCATGATGAAAGGCAGCTTCTCAATGGCTCATCTCACCGCAGCCTCGGCTATGAGCGCTACTTTTTTCTGAAAGCTGCAATAATTACATGTAAGCAAGGGTTAAACTTTGACTTTTACACCTGTAAAGTGAACAGCTGCAGATTTGTTGAGCGACAGCAATTCATAGCTGTCAGTCACGGTTAATCCGGGGGTTTGTGCCGCTCAAGTGCACCGAGTTGCTTCCTGCTCGAGACCACCGGGTCTGAAGTCCAAGTAAAGTCTGAAGTTTTATATCAAGTAAAGCAGTTATTTGTGTTTTTTCATAAGTTTTTTTTAAACAATATATAAAAGTGTGCTTAATTGTATTAAGAAGTCTATAGATTATATATATATAAGTATAGTATCATAAGTAACGGGTTTCTCTCTATCTATGCATCTATCTATCTATCTATCGATCTATCTATCGTTCATTCTATCTATCATTCTATCGTTCCGTCTATCTATCTATCTGTCCCTTTCTGTCTATCTACGAATTGTCTGTCTGTCTGTCTGTTAATCAATCTATCGATCTATTGTCTGTCTATCTGTCTATCTGTTAATCTATCTATTGTCTGTCTGTCTATCTGTTAATCTATCTATCTATCTATCTAGTCTACTGATCTATCTATCTATCTATCTATCTATCTTATCGTCATACAGACGTTTTCCGGGGGGATGACCGGGGTCAAATTTATACATATTGCATGTATTTTTTTCCCCCTTCTACAGCCATAAGAAATGTGTACAGGTACCTAATAAAATGTGCGTGTATGTACATATATATATTCGCCTGTAACATACTGTACAAAGGAAGAAGGGGTACCCATCTTCTTCCCTCTGTCATACATTCCTTTCGAATGGTCCCTGTACAGCTGTTCATACTCATAAATAAGGTAATTCTGTGTTCAGCACCCTGGCGGTAGTTGAGAGCTCCAGATGGGATGTTTTCAAGACATTGTTGTCTTTAATTAATGGCACTCTGTATCATCCCTTATCTAATGACATGTTGCTCCTTCACCAGGTGCAAATACCTCCTCCTGTTGATGTGTTAGAGATGGGGTCCAAAAATCTGCCACCCCTGTGAGGTAATCTTTTCAGATCTTTGGGGAGGAAATGCGAAAACAGCGAAACGAAAACAGTTCACACATACAAATATCGAAATATATATAAAAATACATATGTGTGTTTGTGTGTTGCAGTTTGTATCTGTATAAAATATATTTGCTGTATGCTGCAAAATACAAATGAATCATTACAGCAAGTATACAGTATAACAGTACCTTGCACATTGGTTGCGCCTGTTTCTCTTTTATGACATGTTGAATTATGGAGGATACGGTCGATCTCCCAAATTTGGCTGCACATTCGCCCCGCGCGATCAGCCCTTGATAAGGGCATGATTGACAACAGTGGTCCACATAGTAGCTCTTTTTTCATTCTGTATATGTCTGGGCTGGGGGGGGTCCTTGTGCCTCTTCTGCCTCTTCCTCTGTTTTGCCTCTGTGCCTTTCCACAATGCATCCTTACTCCTCTTCTTCCTCTCGGCTGTTGACACTGATCGTTTCTTGGATGTTCATCCATTGTTGGAATTTGTAACTCTTGTGTTGTCCTCTGTCTATATATGCTTTTCAATTGAAGGTTCATGAGATGCACATTTGAGCTATTTCTGAGAACTGGTTTGTCATTGGTTGATCTAAATTATCTTCATTAGTGAAAGTCAAGATTCCCCTGCACAATTCATGGCAAATTTACAAAAAAATCTAATAGAAATGTGTAGAAAATATGCTCGACAGTTTATGACAACTAGATCAACCACTCTGCTTTTATTGACTTAAACGATGAACTAATGACTAGATGTTTTGAGGGGAAAGGCTATTGCACAGAGAACTAAATAATGCATTTTGAGCAACATGACATTAGCAACCGATGATAAAGCAAACCGCAGACAAATGTACATAATCAATTGCATGAATGTACCAAAGCAATCACAACTTGTTCAAAAGAATGAGAACTGGTTTGTGATGTGTGCACAAGTGACTAGACGATTTGGAGGTGAACAAGTAGGTTTGAGAATTCACTTCGATTTGAGAAATGCTCCAAAGCGACTGAGAAAAACTGTAAGCATTATTTAATGCTTTCAAAATAATTATATTATATAATAATTATATAATAGTATCTATATATAGTCTATATATATATATAGATTCATATTTTTCGAAAAATACACTGGAGATTCCTTTAGTTTCGTAAACTGTAACCATAATAATTTTCTTCTCCTCACACTTCTATCACACAGGACTGAAGGGTGAAGCAGCAAACTGATGACCGACTGTAATCAGATGATAAGACTCTTTCCAGCCAGATGATGGCACTGTGTATCCATCATGCACTGGGTTCGATGCACTCAGAGCCTGCAGGCGCTGCCATGGGCTGTCAATTTTTTGTTGTGCACTCAGTAACCCAACAAGTTTGAATAGATCTGAAGCATGGAGGTAAACAGGAGTAACGGCACAATAGATTTTACACTTTATAGAAACAACACTCTTTGCAATGAGTATGTTCATTTAGCCCTATAGCCACTAAAATGTGTAGTGTTTGTAAAGTATAATCACTTAATTATTCATTTATGTATTTACTTATTTCATTTTAGATTTACAGAGACGTACAATACGTCTAATATGAATAAATAATATTAATATATATATCATTCCCTGTAACAGTGAAAATGAAAATGACCTGTAATGGAAAAATCACTTTTACAGAAATATCTATATATATATATATATATAATAGTATATATATAAGATTATATTATAGATATAGTATTATTATCTTTTTATTAATAAGTATATATTAATAAATAAGGGTATTAAGATAGTATATATTCTGTACAAGTGCCTTTTCCATTACAGGTCATTTTCAGTGTAACAGTGTAAATTTTAAATCTGGTTCATCTTTTACAGTATGTGAATCATAAATTCATCCATTTGCCAAAGTGGTCTAAACACATTATATACATTACATGTAACATAATATATCACACATGCCCTGAAATCAAGCAGATTGCTCTGTAAAAATTTGCTGAAAAAAAAACAAAACTTAAACATAATAAAAACCATCTTTTTAAAACACATAAATTATTTTCCTCGTACTATGTGAAGTTGTTTGATGCATCTTTTTTGGGGGTTTTTTCAGGATGACAGTGGTACGAGTTGCGAATAATGTCCAAGCAAAACACAGTCGCTCACTGGCTCAGACATGACATAATAGATAAGTAGCCATCATTACATGAATGATTGTTTGTTCAGCTAAATTGATCCCTCTGTTTTCTAGGGCTTGTTTGCTGTGCTCTAGCTCTCCGCCGCACAATGTGGGCTTGCCACTGAGAAAACGACCGCCCGCTCTATTTATCCAGACGGACCAACAGTACTTTCGCACGAGCATTCAAATCCATCTCAGAAGTGCATGTGTCCACATAACCTCTCGCATACATGGCTTCCAAGAGGCGAGGGTGTGCTCACAGCAGCAGGGTTGGGCCGAGATCAGAAGTAACATACAGGTGCACCGTAACAATTGACTGCGGATTGATGTTTCCTACAGAGAAGTTGTGGTTTAGTACCTGCGTGACTACAGCGGGTAACCCGGGGAAGGAGGCATGGGGCGGCAGCTGTGTGTATGGAAATTCTTTTCTTGTTTGTTTGCTTTAATCCCTCCTCAACGTCAAGCGGAAATACTGATGGTTTCAACAGAAACTCTGGACAATGTCCCCCCCTCTAAACCTCAATTAGATGCAAGACTATAAAGTATGTTTTGTTTGAAATATATGTAACTTATCATGACCTTGTTACATTCTGCTAAGGTAAATATCGGTTTATGAGGCCTCAAGGCTTTCATGTTGAGAATAGGTGTCCGCTGAGTCAACAACTGCATTAAGAAAGTCAAAGTCTTGGACAAAAAGACGTTTGCATTTGGCTTGTCAGCTGAATAGTCTCGCGCTTCAAGCACGAGCAGCTCCTTGAGGTGGGTGAAAGCGCGCGAACGTTCACCCAGCTGCGGCGGATCATGCATCGTAACGTCTTGAGGGGACAGAAAAACAAAAGCTGTGCAAATCAAAGAGCTCAGAGTGTCCAGAAACAGGATGGAACACAAACAAGTAACAAAGCAAAAACCACTTGAAATGCTAAATCTGAAGGACTGATGTTTCGCCAGCACATCTGTCTCGGTCTCAGATGGAGGTTAAAGACGATAAACAGTCACATTTGAGGACGTAACAGTTTAAATACTTCACAGTTGAACTTGTACATGCTGCAACACACTCTCATGGCAATTCTTAAGTATTTAACGAATTATAGTGGCTAATTTGTATGAATCTCGTAAGATCTCATTCATACATTTTAATGCAATATGCTTATGCCCCAGTAACGGTGAAAAAAAACTGGCTAATTTGTAAGATTTTATACGTTTTTGTATATGTGGACAAGTGACCGATTTCAGTCATGTCTATTTACATGGTACAATGCTGTTTCATGCATTCAGAGTTGTTTACACTGTTAAAGAGTTGGATTCTCATGCTAAAGGCCCGGGTATACTTCACTTTAAAGTAAACTAATATTGTTATCGTTATAGTTATCTTTATAGTTATTGGTGTTGGTGTGAATGGGCCTTTAGACCATTTTTTCCAGCTGATAACACTAAAAACATTGACAGCCAGACACATAACTACCTAACTTTAAAGAAATTAAGTTTTTACAAATGTATTTACAAATTTACAAATGACGCTAAGAAAATTGCATTTAAAATACAAAATAAATGTTCAACCAACAAAAAAATTTAATTTTAGTGATGTCAAATGACATCCCCCTTCAACCAGTAAAATTAAAATGTATTTATCATGTGCTTCAAATTTTTGGTAACTAAGTAGTAAACAAGGCATTAGCAGGTCACATGCTCTCAAGGCTCCATAGTGAGCTCATTTTAGACTAGAAAATACATATAAATTCAAGTTATACAAAATATAATTGTACATCCAAATGTGTTTTATAAAGTTTTTTGTCATTTTTAATGCACTTTTATAAAAACAACCAACAAATCTGAGCGTCATGCATAACTGACAAAGTCCTATTATGTGATGCATATTTTGTGTAGCTGGCACTATTGACCAGCATTGGCGGGCAGTATAATAGCCTTTATGAATGTGTTTTAGGTTCATTTTTGTAAGATTTTTGGAGAGACAAATCTGTACTTATTTCATAAAGTATTGATGATAGTGATATGAGTGCATCATAAAATCAGGTTATAGTAATAAAACAAGTTGTTGAGGACCAAGGAGGACAGAAGCAATGAGGGTGAGGGCAGTGATGAAGAATAGGTTGCTATGGAGGTCAGGAAAGATGCCAATGTCTATTGTCATTACTATACTGACAGACAGCGATGCTCCAATGATGACTGCACAAGTCAACATCTACTTACGTGTGGGTTGTGTGGGGTACACTGAAAAAGAAGAGTCTTGTTGACTTTCACTTGTGTTATGATAATTGGTTTGAAATTCCAAGATGAAACACAATGTTAAAGTTGTTGTAATGCTTTTGAGACAATAAGACGTGGTTTTTAGGCAGTGAAATTGCATCCAAATTTGTGTCAAGTTTTAGACATTTTCACGTGCGAGTTCCAAATCAAATATAGCAGCACAAGAAAAAAATTGAATGTTCATAAAGATTTTTAATGTTTTTTGAAACATTGAACGGGCCTTTTGAACAATTTTTTTGCAGCTGAAGAAAGATAAAAACATTGACAGCCAATCAGAATCCACTTTTGAGACTTTAAAGAGTTCGAGGACTTAAGACAGTGAGACACACACTGCAGTAACACCAGTTTTAAGAAATGGGGTGAGTGTTATCTCCAGGCTAATATCGTTTTAGTTATCTTTATAGTTATCATTGTTTTTTGTGAATGGGTCTTCAGAACAATTTCTCATATTATACTGAAGCGGGGGGGAGAAAACATTGGCAGCCAATCAGGATCCACTTTAAAGAGCTTGAGCATTTAAAGCGATAAACGACAAACTGCAGAACGCAATTATAAGAAAATGTAAGATTACTTCCAGGGTTTGTAAATGCTAATACTCTGTATAGTTCTCTTCTCCCATCCCGAACGAGGTCTTTCAAAACGATTTTTTTTTGCAGCTGATGAACCATAAAATCATTGACAGTAAATCAGAATCCACTTTCAAGACTTTAAAGAGCTCGAGGATTCAAAGAGACAGGTGACAAAACGGCAGCACGCAATTATAAGAAGACGTAATGTTATCGTCCACTGGTTTGTATGCTAATATCGTTATTATTATAGTTATGATTTTTGGTGTGAATGGTATGATCAATAAAAACACTGACAGCCAATCAGAATCAGCTAGCGCGAGCATTTCAAGTGACAGAAAACAAAACTGCAGCTGCACTTAATAATAAACAAAGCTATCTTTTGTTGGTGTGGAATCTAATATAGTTATGGTTATCTTTAGTGTTCTTGGTGTGAACTCTGTGGTTCATGAATTAAAACAACTTACACGCTAAAGAGACCTTCTGTCAGATGCAAAGTATGCTAAATGCATGTGGCGATGATGAAATTCAATATATGAAAAAGCCGCCAATTGTTGGCTCGGGTTTTTGACCATACGCTACGTTTAGCATTCATCTTCTTCAACAAGCTGTCACTGTTCGGCACGGCCCCCGAGGAGGGCTTGCCAAAATATCTGCACTTGCAGCGGCTCTAGTTGGGCGTGACTCAAGGTTCATCTCTTTATGTTCCAGGCAGGGCCTGTGGAGCGTGACCCCGAGGAGCTCCATGCATTAATCATGAGTGCCGGCCAGGACACCCAACAAGCCCGGGACATTCCAGGGAGGCCGGCACATGGGGCCTCGCCAACCGGGGGAGGCATGTGAAAGTCGGGGGAATGCTGTCCCGTCTCCGCCAGCCGGCGGGGTGAAGCCAAGGTTGGGGCCAGAGGCGTTGCTATGGACCGATCCCTGCAGGGTGTTCGCCTCGCACACTCCTGACAAGTAAATAGGATGAGTAATTAGATATTACAATGAAAGATTAATGGTGTCAAATTGATGGTTCACTCATGAAGGCTCATCTCCTGGAGGTCAGCGATCTCTCGCAGTCTTGCGCTGGTCATCGGGCGACTCGCCCCCGCTGGAGTTTGCATTGTGAATGCTGTGTTTGTCTCTGTGTATAAGATCAAACCAACAGTTGATTGTTCTGCCAGAGAGCTTGGACTCGGGCCAGCACTGCACGCCTAGCAACATGATTCATCATCATCATCATCACAGCCGCGCAGTGAACAGGTTGAGCTGGCACCCTAACAGTGGACATATGTTCCTCACTTCACACATTCAAGCCATTTTGTTGTGTGTTCAAAGGAACACATCCAGGAAAGCTGAATCATTTGGGAAACCAGTGTGAGGTTCAGATGTTCATTCTATGAATTAATCATTAATAATATTTATCATGTAGCATATAACCACAATTATTAGCACATATTATAAACAAACAAACAAATAAAAAAATAAAAAAATAAATTATATTAATGCCAATAATAATAAGTAACAACAACAGTGCTAATAAATAATAATGAATACATTGTAATAACGCCAAAATAATATGCAAATCAGTAATAACAACATTAAAAATAAAACAATTAAGTCATAAATTGTGAACTATATAAATTGTATGAAATCCATAAATCGATAAATAAATAATATTATGCAAATCAGTAAAATTGAAATAAATAAATACATTTTAATAATGGAAAAAATAACAATAATATTAAAATGAGTAACAACAAAATAAATGAACAAACACAAATAAATAAAATAAATACATGGCAAACTACACACTAATATGCAAATCAGTAACAACAATGAAATAAACAGACATTGACAACAACAACCACAACAGTAATGGTAAAGTAAAACAAATAAATAAATTGTACAAATAATTATTGGTGAAAATGGCAATAATAATCAAGAATAACATTATTATTATTAAAAACAAAAACAAAAAACAAAAAATTATATAAATGGATAAGGATAAAGATACAAAACAAAAAACGGCTATTATGTTGTTATACCAATAGCAGAAATAAATAAAATTCATACATAAAATTAAAATAAATAAATACTTAATTATACTGAAAAAAATTCGATCAGCACCTGCCACATTATCAATTACTATTATATATTTTTTTATTATTATTGTGGTATTAAAGAAACAAAACAATATATTTTATTTTTTATTTGTTTTTTTATAGGGGTTACAAATACTATTTATGTTTATAGATATGCGAGTGTTTATTTAGATTTAGCAAAATGTATTGGTATATTGTGTATCATTCGGAAAATACACTGTTTTTTCCACAGATCGATTTCAGCATCTGACTTATTCTACGCAAAAGAGCTGAAATATCTGCTTTTCGTGGTAGAATGAGGCAGGTGGTTTTCAGACTCTCTCTTACTGATTTCTTGTAGAAGTGTCCCTACACTGTATTAACAGTATGCGTGCTTGAGCTCCGCTCCTCTGATAGCTGATGTAACTGAACTCCAGTAGGTGCAGTATAGAGAGTGCACGGCATGACCTCAAATTCTGTGTTGTTCTACATTCTTTCTTAATTGATGATGACAGGTGCAATTACACATGATTGTCAGTTTAACTGAAGCTGATGCTCATTTTTGTGGACACCTCCTCCTGTCTGCTTGTATGTGTTCCTCATAAACTGAATAATTTCACATAATAATGCTCTGGTTTATTTATTTACAATTTATTTTTAACATCAGCTTTGTTGTTTCTTTATTAAAATCTATTTTTAAGGATTGTCATTACAAAAATTATCATTTGAACATCTGTCGTTCCTAATGATTGATCTCTAACCAACCATTTTCCTTTTTTATTAATTAATTAAAGCTTTATATATTTGTTGTTTTATTGTGTAGTAATTAAATATATATAGAGCGTTATATAGAATATATAGAGTTATGCATTTATAATACTTTTGTCTTAGTTTGCTAGTTTTTTAAAGAAATTAATATTTTTATATGCAAATACGCAGTAAAGTGACAGTGAGTTTTTATATATTTATTTATTTGTATTTATTAGATTTCTATTTCAAATGAAGGCTGTATTTTTGAACTTTCTATTCATCAAAGAATCTTAAAAAAATGTATCACACCTCCCCCCGTTTCCATAAAGGATCACTTGACACTGAAAATTTGATGCTGAAAATTCAGCTTTGCATTATAGGAATAAATTACATTTTACAATATACTGATATACAATATACTTGAATTTATTACAGTATATTCGAATAGAAAACAGTTATTTAGAATTTCAGAATATTACTGTCATGATCTGCTCCCCTTATTCGGGATAGGATGCGGAGGAGACGTAAGGAGAACTGCTGCGGATAAGATAGTCTTATGAATCCAATGGAAACGCACATACGTGTCGCATCAGGGGCATTATTTTCTTTTCCCACGTCAACCCTATGGACCTTCGCACTCCCGGAAATGATTTCCGATCAACCTCAGTTGTGAAGACACACAGACGCTAATATACATACTAACATATATACATGTGCACATGCTCGTACTAGATGAGCTAGCTGACTTTTGAGCCTATCGAAGACTCTGAATCCTCAGTACTAACGAAACCTAGCTCGCAATCCATGGAGATCATCGACAAACTCACAAGGTTTGCACTAGACGTCTGCATGGCACACGTCCTGCACATGCGATGCAGCCGGGACAATGCTCTTAGCTTGCAGGTACATTTAAGTAGGTACTCGCAGCTAGCTAGGACCAGTTCTGGTGCCAATCTCCCGCCACCAGATGAAAACGAGAACCTGAACCAGCACTTAGGTGAGTCATGCGGCGCTAAGTGACGATTATCCCTCGCCACTGCTGATGGACGGGCTCTATGAGACAAGGCTTAGCTCACAAGTGGGTACCGGAATAGGCCTGTACCAGCTGCGTCCCTGGCACCTGGTCGCTGCAATCGCAGCGTGAGCATGGTCAACTATCACAGAGACATTTACTTATTGGTATTTGGTTTATGGAGGACCCCCCGTGCAGCGCCCCAGCCCACCCCCCTATGAGAGACCATGGCAGAGAAGGTTTCATGCCTCGGTGGTCGCCATGCAGAGCTTTATTGGCCAACACTACAGGGAGCCATGGAGGAGCAGCAGGACTAGGGAGTCATTGCGGAGCAGGGAGCTTAGGGGGCCATGGCGGAGCAGGTGTTCCAGGGAGCCATGGTGGAGTAGGTAGACTAGGGAGCCATGGCGGAGCAGGCAGACTAGGGAGCCATGGCGGAGCAGGCAGACTAGAGAGCCATGGCAGAGCAGGCAGCTCGGGGAGCCATGGCGGAGCAGGTAGCTCAGGGGGCCATGGCAGAGCAGGCAGCTCGGGGAGCCATGCTGGAGCAGGCAGACTAGAGAGCCATGGCGGAGAAGACAGTTCAGGGGGCCATGGCGGAGCAGGCAGACTAGGGAGCCATGGCAGAGCAGGCAGCTCGGGGAGCCATGCTGGAGCAGGCAGACTAGAGAGCCATGGTGGAGCAGGCAGACTAGGAAACCATGGCGGAGCAGGCAGACTAGGAAGCCATGGCAGAGCAGGCAGCTATGGGGAGCCATGGTGGAGCAGGCAGATCGGGGAGCCATGGCGGATCAGGCAGCTCGGGGAGCCATGGTGGAGCAGACAGTACAGGAGGCCATGGCGGAACAGGGAGCCTGGCCTCGGCACTTGGCCCGGCTTCTACGGCCGGAGCCCTATAGCCCCCCCCAAAAAAATCCTTGGGGGAAATTTCGGGTTCTGAGACCCTCCATGGGCCTGACGTAGGAGCAGCGGCCCTCCCTAGGCTTGACTCGGGAACAGGGTCCCTCTCTGGGCTAGACTTGGGAACGGGAGCCCTCTCTGGGCTGGACGTGGGAACATGAGCCCTCTCTGGGCTGGACGTGGGAACCGCAGCCTTCTCAGGGCTTGACGTGAGGGCAGGAGCCCTCTCTGGGCTGGACATGGAAACAGGAACTTTCTCTGGGCTAAACTCAGGAACAGGAGCCCACTCTGGGCTGGACGTGGGAAAAGGAGCCCTCTGGGCTGGACTTGGGAACGGGAGCCCTCTCTGGGCTGGACGGCGGGCTGGTTCTGAATCTGGGCCGGACACTCTCCAGACACCGGAGGATTCCTTCCCTCCAGCTCAGTCCAGTGGTGTCTGGGAGGTCGACGGGGCGATGGTAGTTGACCCTGATCCAGAACAGAGAAATCAGTTGCGTCATCTAACACCGTCATAACGGCGAGCCCACCGAAGTGTACTCCACAAAGGGAAGATCTCTGCGGGCTAGGGCGGCGAATCTCGCAACGGTTTCCATGACCGCGGGGTGGGGGGTCATGGAACTTTCAAAGAAGGAAACCAAAACAGGGAGAAGGGGCGCCTTTTACTGTATGTAGGTCCGGTATTCTGTCACGATCTGCTGCTACTGTGGAGTGAGGAGTGAAGGAGCGAGGAGATGTAAGGAAATTCATGAAGAAAGTCTTTATTCATCCAATGGAAAGCATACATAGCACAGGGGACTGACGAACAATACCGGACAAAGGAACTCAGGGAAGACAAGACTTAAATACACAACATAACGAGGAACTCAATGAGACACAGCTGAATCAAATGAACACACTAGGAACAGGTACATAACCAAATATGGGCACAGTCACACATGAGGGAAAACGTCTCGGTTACGTATGTAACCCTCGTTCCCTGAAGGAGGGAACGGAGACGTCACGTCGGATGACCGACGAATTGGGATCTCGCTTAGAGGGACCAATCTACTTCGAGTGTAAACTAAACGAGCCAATGCACATTGGCATGCGATTATTGCATCCAGCTGCTGCTGATCACAGCGTGAATATAAGTAGGCAGCAGATGCAGCGCATATTCAGCTTTTCGCTGAGGAGCCGAGCCGGTGACCCGGCCGCTCAGCGGTGGTACAGGAGCTGTGGCGACTTGGGACGGACGTCTCCCGTGCTTTTGTTTTTTTTTTTTTTTTTTTTTTTACTCCTTCAGGGATGAGGTTTCATACGTAAAGAAGACACATTCCCTGTCAGCGTCACTCTCCGAGTCAAGTCGGAAGACCGATGAATTGGGATCCTACCAAAAGGCCACAGCTACTTTTCCCTTCCAGTGTCCTGTGGAAGCCACCTGCACCCCTACTTTTTGGCGTAGGCCAGGGCTTGCACAAGAGGACCAGCTACTGCTACTATGGCACTACCCACTGAGTAGATTGGATAACACTGGGGAAACGCACCCGTTCTGCTTGGAACAGGGACGTTACAGAAGCTCGAACCTTCCCGAAGGAGGTATCGGAAGCAATACACATATGAACATCACTTAGGTGCATATGGAAGAATGGAGGATGTAATTGTAACCCTCTTGGAATGGCAGAAATCTGCCGGGGAAACACAGGCTCGAGGATATACCGTGGACTTAACACATATGAGATACACTTAGGTCTTACATATGGAACCCAACCTTCTACCGGTTCTCGAGGATTCAACGAGTGAAGGCCTGGCGCCGGACGCTCCGCCACGTCTGGCTGCCGAGGGGACGGAGGAGCTCAACAGTTTACTATATGGACTCTCTGGAGTGGTTTTAGCAAGCCGACCCGAAGCCGGGGCCTCTCAGTGTTTCTACCCGTTTGAGGTGAGAACACAGGAGGATACCGGCTCCACACGAAGGCTATAGAATCTACGTGTTGGGGGTCGTCCAGCCCGCAGCCCTACAGATATCTGTCAGCGAGGCGCCACGAGCCAGCGCCCAGGAGGATGCAACACCTCTAGTTGAGTGAGCTCGCAACCTGAACGGGCAGGGCACACCCTGTGCCTGATAAGCCAGGGTGATGGCATCCACTATCCAGTGGGCCATCCTCTGCTTTGAGACGGCATTCCCCTTCTCTCGGCCTCCGTGACAGACAAAGAGCTGATCTGAGGTCCTAAAGCTTTATGACCGGTCTACGTACCATCTCAAGGCTCAGACGAGACAAAGCAAAGCTAGGGCTGGATCTGCCTCCTCCGAGGGCAGCGCTTGAAGGTTCACCACCTGATCCCTGAAGAGAGTAGCAGGAACCTTGGGCACATAGCCGGGCCGGGGCCTCAGGGTTACCTGGGAATCAGCCGGCCCGAACTCTAGGCACGAATCGTTGACCGAAAATGCATGCAGGTCCCCTACCCTCTTGATGGAGGCCAATGCCAGCAGAAGCAAAGTCAGCGGGGTTGAGGAATCCGTGCAACACAGAATGATGGGAGACCTGTCAGGCGGCCTCCCTGCCCGGCGGCAAGCAAGGTCTGACCAAGGGGTGAAGATTTGCGGCAGGCGGGGATAACTTGAGCCACGGAAGGTGCACGTTGCCACGCCCACCCGGGACTAGCCATTGGAGCCAGGGCGCAGCGGAGGTCTCATATGGAGCAAAGCCAGCGGCATGACTGCTGCCGTAGCTGCCATATGCCCCAGGAGTCTCTGAAATTGTTTCAGTGGGACCGCCGTCCTGCTCTTACTGAGTCCCCTCCATACCGGGAAAGAGATCCTCTGTGTCGGGGAGAGTTTTCTCTTTTCCCAGTTGACCCGAAGGCCTAACAGGCTGAGGTGTGAGAGCACCACATCCCTGTGTTCGCACAAATGATCCTGAGACTGCTTCGTCGAGGTAATTGAGAATGCGAATGCCCTGTTCTCTCAAGGGAACAAAGGGTACCTCCGCAACTTACGTGAAAACACGGGGCAACAGGGACAGCCCGGAGGGAAGGACCTCGTACTGATATGCTCGTCCTGCGGACGCGAACCACAGCAATGGTCTGAGGTGCGGAAGGGTCGACACATGAAGTAAGCGTCCTTCAGGTCGACCGCTGCAAACCAATCTCGGGTTGCACCCGAAGATGCGTTCCTGCGTCAACATCTTGAATGGTAACCATTGAAGGGCCCGTTCAAGACACGCAGGTCCAAGATTGCTCATAACCCACTGCCTTTCTTGGGTACAATGAAGTAGGGCTGTAAAACCCCGTCTTCATATCGGATGGAGGGATCGGCTCTATCGTGTCCTTCGCCAGCAGGACTGCGATCTCGCCAGAAAGAAAGGACCTTTAAATGTTGTGAAGCAGATGCCACTTGAACTTGGGAGGGGACGCCGGGCGATCTGAATCGAATAGGGCGAGGCGACGGTTCGAAGGAGCCACTCGAGACGGGCTGGGGTAGCTCAAGCCAGGCTCCCAGACACCGCGCTAGTGGCATCAATGGAACTACAGGTGTACCCGCAGTGGGGCAGCGTGGAAGAACACAGGGACCCGGCCCGGGAGTTTCTTTGCCGGTCCGAGGCGGGGTCTGGGTTTGTGTAACACTGACCTGTGTTTGAGCAGAGGGTGTGTGGGTAGTCCTTTGGTTCGTCCTCCCGATCCGCCCACATGCTGCTCACTGGCGAGAGAGGAGGGTGCGTGTGATACACATTAGATCGTCCACAACCCCCCGTCCACTCTGGGGACCCAGAAATAGAGGAATCGCTCTTTGTCGAGAATTTGCTTTTGGTACCACCGACCGAGAGGTCACTGGTGGAAAAGATGAAAAGATTCTCCGCCCGGCCCTCCTCGGGGGAGGGAGTGGTGTGCTTACCATCTCCTGAAGAGCACGTCCCTCCACCTCTGGGTCGCCCGTCTCCGGGCCTCTTGCTCTCTCGCTTGCCACCAGGTTTGGCGGTGGCCTGGACGGGCAGGGCGGCTGCCCTGCGACCAGCTCCACGGCACAGCTTTGCTGGAGGCCGCACTCTTGTTTCGGTGGTTGGCAGGGGGGCCGCCCTCGGCGACGGCAGCAGCTGCAGCTGCACGCCGGGGCAGGATGTACCTGATGGCTCAGTCTGCTTTGGTCAGTGGAGAACCACTGGGCAAGTTCTCCACCGTGTAGCCGACAGGCCGGCCTGGGACACGGGATGGTTCAAGAATCATGTCTTGTCCGTCTCACGCATGTCAGCCAGTCACAGCCAGAAATGGCGCTCCCGGACCACCATAGTGGACATCGCACGACCCAGAGATCGCGCCGTAACCTTCGTCGCTCGTAGAGTGAGGTCCGTCGCGGTGCGGAGTTCTTTGCGAACTTCCGGGTCGTGACCACCCTGTGCAAGTCCCTCAGTGCCTTGGCCTGGTGAACTTGCAATCACGCCGTAGCGTGTAATGCGGAGGCAGCTTCTCCACAGGCCACATAAGCATCGCCGGACAGACCAGACGAGTACCTAAAGACCCGGGAGGGGAGGCACGGTTCTCCCTGCCAGTTGGAGGCGGTATTAGGACACAACTGCATCGCAACCGACCGCTCCACCGGGGGGAACCCTTGTAACCCACTAGCTGCCCCACCATCGAGGGTGGTGAGAGAGGAGGAGCCAGCAGATCGGTTTCCGGCAGTAAAAAGGTGCTGTCCACGACCTGTTGAGCTCCTCATGCCGAGGCGGGGCGCTGAGAACCAGCGCGGACCACCCCCGAGAACCAATCGTGCAACCTTGAGGGCTCGGGATCACTGTGAAAGTCTTCACTCGAGCCCTACCCCTACCGCGGCCCGGGAAAGCATAGCCATTATTCTGGATCCGATCCAGGCATTGCTACGGTCCCGGAGGAGAGCAGCGCAGCCGAATCTTCCTCTCCAGAAAGCTCTGGCTCACCCTCCGATGCTGCAACCGACATCTGATCGTCGGGGGGAGCCTCGAAGAAATAGGTGGTACCCCCCGGGAGGGTCCAGACTGCTCTTTTGAGAGCTCCGCTGGTTTCAAAGTGCAGGCGGGCTTGGGCATCCCCTTTCTCTTAGGGGAATTCCTCACCGTGACCGTAAGACCCGTCCGCCCACCGCCAGAAAAAGGACGACCCTGGCTGCCACCAGAGGGAACCCCAGATCTAGACAGTGGCACGGGCACTTTTTGCAGGTAACGGAGTCCGGTCCGCAACAGTTCCAGATGGTCATACCCCTGCAATGGGAGCATGAGTCATCCACGAAAGCCACCTCAGCATGCTTCATGCCCAGGCACGAGAGGCAGCGATCGTGACCATCACCCAGCGCCGGGTAACGACCGCATCCAGAAACGCTCGGATGATACGTTGTCTATAGCAAGACCCAAATCGTCTTTATAAAGACGTAACGTCAAATTTGCCAAGCAACGTCGTCTTTAAAAAGACGCACCCGAAATTGCTCTTTTAGGGAAAAGCTCTTTTAGTGTGCTGAGGCGCACATGGGAGATGATTAATCTGCAACACTAACAGGGGGTAGTGCAGCCTGATGTGGGCAACCCACTCGACACGGAAAACCACCACCGCTGAAGCGCCGTCCGCCAACCCGAAGAGCTCTCCAAGAGCGCGCTGAACACAGTCTTCTCTCAGTAGAGTAGTCAGGACCAGAACGATGTGATCGCTCAGCTCTGAAGCGAAAAGCTGAATATGCACTGCACCAGCAGCCTACTTATACTCACGCTGTGATCAACAGCAGCAGGATGCAATAATCGCATGCCAATGTGCATGGGCTCATTTAGTTTACACTCAAAGTAAATTGGTCCCTCTAAGCGAGATCCCAAATCGTCGGTCCTCCGACGTGACGTCGAGAGTGAACGACTGAAAGGGAACAGGTCATGAGTATGGAGCAAAAACAACCCAAAGACAGTCCCAGGGGTTGTGACAATTACATTTTTCGATGATTTTGATCAAATAAGTTCAGTCTTGGTGAGCAGAAGAGACTTCAAAAATATTTAAAAAATCATACCAACCCCAAACCTTTTGAATGATAGTGCGGTAGTGAGATTTATTTTGTTTTATTTATTATATGTAGATGTATATGTAGATGATATGTGCATGTGCATGTGTGATATATGAATAATCAGTTTTGAAAAACAAACAGCTAATATACGTTGTCAGACATGCAGAATCATGCAAGAAGGTCAACAAACATAAGGAACATAATTTTTTTTAAGTCAAGTCACCTTTTTTTATATAGCGCTTTTTACAATACAGATTGTGTCAAAGCAGCTTTACAGTGTTAAACAGGAAAATAACGTGTCGATAATGCAAGAGGACAATAGTAAACACTCAATTTTTTAGTTAACGTCAGTTCATCATTGATTCAGTGATGTCATCGTCTAGCTCAGTCCAGTTCAATAGTATCTGTGCAATCAAGTTGACAATATTGCCAGAAATTAAACGTCCCCAACTAAGCAAGCCAGAGGCGACAGCGGCAAGAAACTAAAAGTCCATCGGTGACAGAAATGGAGAAAAAACCTTGGGAGAAACCAGGCTCAGTCGGGGGCCAGTTCTCCTCTGGCCAGATGAAACCAGCATGGCATGGTTTTATTCCAGTCTGCAACACAGGTCAGATTGAGCAGAGGACTCGTCTGGTTCATTGAGGTGACAAGGTCTTCACCGGGGATCTGTCTCTAGGGCTTATCTTAAGCCTGGTGTATTTATATGCACGCAATATATCACCAGTGTTACAGTTCATAAATTATCATTTTGAACATAACAAATCTCTCAGTCTGTAAGGGAGATTTTCAGTCATGTGTCAGGTTTTTCCCAGCATAGTAATGAGCGATATGGCTTTTGAGTGTGTTTGTATGTCATGATGAGTGTGTGTGTGTGTGTGTGTTTTGAAATGGTGTGTGCTTTAGAGCATATATTATGAGATGAAAGAGAGATAGCGCTACGCCCTGCGGTGCTGCAGAATATGGAACGCTCCTCGTTTGCTCACCTGGACCCGTAGTGAGTTCAGAAACATTAGCAAACAAAAGGGCGGCTTTTTGGCTGCGAGCGTGTGCAACAGATGTTCACTGAGGCTCTGTGTAACAGCTGCCCACACTGTCTGACTGCAGGGCGGCACATCTCACCCCATCCCGTCAGCACATTCATGTTTGGAGTTTCATGACTTTGTTTAATCCAAATTAAAGGTAAATCTAAATGATATTAATTGTGGAGGCAGGTATCTCTTGGATACGGTGTGTTTTCTTCGAGTTAGCACAGGTTTTGTATATGTTTTTGGAGCTGACTGGTCATAGGCCTCATTAATCTGAGCTCAAGCAGTTTTAAAAAAAGCAGTGAAAAAAAACATTATTTGTTGACAATTTGGCAATATTCACTCAAAAACTGAGGTGCATAAACTCAGATTAGTGAGGCCTGCGATCAGTCAATTCCAAAAGTGAATAAAATATTTGTTATTTAAAAGTTGATGATGAGACCAAATCCAAGATTTTTTATTTGGTCGGTAATTTTTGACCGGCAACATTTCAAGTGTTACTTGGGGGGGGGTACCTTGTATGAGCAAAGTCAGTAAATTATTATTAGCTTAGCAACATGCTAATGCCAAACTCTATTGAAATCAATTTAGTCAAGTGCTGGGGCCATTTACACGTTTTTTATGTTCCACTGCTCTGTTTTCCCATTGTTTTTCTGTTAATAGGACTGTTGTGCTTGTGTCACGCATCTTTTGCAGTGTCTCACGCATGAGCGCCATGTTTTTAAAATGGTGTGTCAAGCTAAAATAAGTTCAAACTTTTAAAAAATGCATCTTTAGACCTTTTTTCTCATTCCAATGCCCTGCATCTCACATTTGTAAACACAAAAAAAAAGCATTGTTAATGTAAAAAAAAAATTATAAACAAATTAAAAAATATATACAGTGGGGCAAAAAAGAATTTAGTCAGCCATCAATTGTGCAAGATCTCCCACTTAAAAAGATGAGAGAGGACTGTAATTTTCATCATAGGTATACATAAACTATGAGAGACAAAATGAGAAAAAAAAATCAGAAAATCACATTGTAGGATTTTTAAAGAATTAATGGGTAAATTTCTCGGGAAAATAAGTATTTGGTCACCTACAAACACGCAAGATTTCTGGCTCTCACAGACCTGTAACTTCTTCTTTAAGAGGCTCCTCTGTCCTCACTCGTTACCTGTATTAATGGCATATGTTTGAACTCGTTATCAGTATAAAAGACATCTGTCCACAACCTCAAACAGTCACACTCCAAAACTCCACCATGGCCAAGACCAAAGAGCTGTCAAAGGACACCAGAAACAAATTGTAGACCTGCACCAGGCTGGGAAGACTGAATCTGAAATAGGTAAGCAGCTTGGTGTGAAGAAAACAACTGTGGGAGCAATTATTAGAAAAATGGAAGACATACAAGACCACTGATAATCTCCATCGATCTGGGGCTCCACGCAAGATCTAACCCCGTGTGGTCAAAATGATCACAGAACCACACGGGGGGACCTAGTGAAAGACCTGCAGAGAGCTGGGACCAAAGTAACAAAGGCTACCATCAGTAAGACACTGCACCGCCAGGGACTCAAATCCTGCAATGCCAGACGTGTCCCCTGCTTAAGCCAGTACATGTCCAGGCCAGTCTGAAGTTTGCTAGAGAGCTTTGGATGATCCAGAAGAGGATTGGGAGCATGTCATATGGTCAGATGAAACCAAATAGAACTTTTTGGTAAAAACTCAAATTGTCGTGTTTGGAGGAGAAAGAATGCTGGGTTGCATCCAAAGAACACCATACATACTGTGAAGCATGGGGGTGGAAACATCATGCTTTGGGGTTGTTTTTCTGCAAAGGGACCAGGACGGCTGATCAGTGTAAACGAAAGAATGAATGGGGCCAAGTATCGTGAGATTTTGAGTGAAAACCCCCTTCCATCAGCAAGGGCATTGAAGATGAAACGTGGCTGGGTCTTTCAGCATGACAATAATCCCAAACACACCGCCCGGGCAACGAAGGAGTGGTTTCATAAGAAGCATTTCAAGGTCCTGAAGTGGCCTAGCCAGTCTCCAGATCTCAACCCCATAGAAAATCTTTAGAGGGAGTTGAAAATCCGTGTTGCCCAGCGACAGCCCCAAAACATTACTGCTCTAGAGGAGATCTGCATGGAGGAAAGGGCCAAAATACCAGCAACAGTGTGTTTAAACCTTGTGAAGACTTACAGAAAACGTTTGACCTCTGTCATTACTAACAAATGGTATATAACAAAGTATTGAGATGAATTTTTGTTATTGACCAAATACTTATTTTCCAACATAATTTGCAAATAAATTCTTTAAAAATCAAAAAATTTGATTTTCTGGATTTTTTTTTCTCATTTTGTCTCTCATAGTTGAGGTATACCTATGATGAAAATTACAGGCCTCTCTCATCTTTTTAAGTGGGAGAACTTGCACAATTGGTGGCTGACTAAATACTTTTTTTCCCCACTGTATATATTTTTGAAAAGGTTTTTTTTTGGGCTCTTTACATTGGTATCAGCATACCAAGTGAATGATGCCCAGCTGTCCACGTTAAGGCAATGTGTTACTTGGCATTTCTTTGTAATTATTTTTGTAATTTACTAGCAATTTCTGAGAGTCAGTTGTTTCAAAGCAAATCCTACACCAAATTTTGTGTGTGTGAACCACCCCTTATGTTGCTGTAATGTCTTCTAAACATCAGAGGTGTAAAGTATTGGAGTAAATGTAATTAGTTACTGTACTTAAGTATCTTTTTGGGTACTTTGTAGTTGTACTGAGTATCAACTTTTATACTATTAATATGAGCAACTTTTACTCTTTACTTCACTACATATTTGAATGAGTATCTGTACTCTTTACTCCACTACATTTGAAATGAGTGTTGCAGTTACACATTACATTTTGCATGGACCTACCTTTTTCTGCAGCAGTTTACTTTCTGCTACAAAATACTTGATACTGCCTATTACAGGTCACTGAAAGTACTGCATCTTGTGCGTTTTGCCCTTACACAACCAAACTTTTCAACAAGGCTACTTTATGTGAATGCGAGTTCCTTAGCAAGTATTTGTGAATCACAGGTGTTTTATATATGAGATGAGGACATGACTGCAGCCGGCAATGAGGCCAAAACCAGCACAGCCAGTGTAAGAAGGCTTTGGCTTTTTAATTTTACTTATTATTTTATTTACTTATTATACTGAAGAGACCTTTTTGAAAGATATTGTTTTTTTGTTTGTTTGTTGTTTTGTAAATTGAGGGGGGTCAGGTTTATTTGGCGTTAGATGCGAATTCTATCCGCACAAAAATCAACTCTTTCTTGTTTTTGTTTCATGCTCTCTGTGCCTTGCCCTGGACTTTTATGTCACTTCCTGTCTCCCGTGGTGTTTGTAGTCAGTTTGTAGTCCGTTTGTTCATTGGTTCCCCTTGATTAATCCTATCTTGTTAAGCTTGTTAGCCCCCTGTTTGTATATATAGCCCTAGTTTTTCTTTAGTTTCTTGTGAGTTGTTGAATGTAGTTGTTGTCTGTTTGCCAGTCATTGCGTTCTTTGTTCCCTTTGGTTTTTGCCTTATTGTTTGTTCTAGTTTTTCCATTAAATACATGCACATAGATCCTTGCCGCTGCCTGTTTTCTGCAGCTTCTCCACAACGTTACAGTTTTTCACTGGCATGTCTCTTTGACTAGTGCATCTTTGAGCCTATATTTAGTATAAGTAAAATACTTAAGTACTGTTAAAATCAGATACTTTTATTTGTATACATTCAAAATAACAACAAAAATGCTGTGCTTTTGTAAAATAAAGAAAACAAACAGGGTGTGCTTTCTGCCATCTTGGTCTCCCTGAGCTTCTTTCAGAAAACGCTTTTTGGAGTGACAAAGTTTCCTGAAACGAGTCACTAAAATGAACAAAATCAGCGAATACTTGACACACAGACATATTCATGGCCATTGCCACTTCCTCACATACCCTCCTTTCTAACACAAAAAGTGTCACACAAAAGTTAGATCAATATATTGTTTTCTGTGAATAAATGAGCAGGATGATTTTCACATCAAAAAACACTAAGCAAAACACTAGTCTACCACATACAGTTCTCAAAAGTCTTGCGATCGAATATTCTGTATGTGTTTTTGGCCTTGTTTCAGTGACTTCAAAAAACATGCATTAACCTTATTTTCTCAGAAATACAAACTTGTACAGACATGTTGCATGCATATTATCATAGCACAGTTTGTGCTGAATACAGTGCAATCAGACTTAGCCCTTATTTATAACGGGGCTGACGAGACGTGAGACGTGTGGATCCATCTGCAAGCTTTTATTAAAGAGACATGGTATAACAGGCAGGGTCGAACAATGGCAAACAGGTATATGGCGGGCAAAAACACAAGAATAGTCCTAGGGCTAGCGTAGGTCACCGATCGGCAGACAGAATCACAGGGGCGAGACGAGAGGGAAAAATCCAGGAAACAGGCAAAGATCAGAAAACAAACAAGGCAAGGCAAAACAAGGAAAACAACGGAGACTCGGAAAGGGGTACAGGCAAAACAATACTCAACAGAGAAATGTGGTTAGAGTGGGTGTTATATAGTGAGTGAGGTGATAAGAAACAGCTGTGTGCAATGAGTGCAATCAGTGCAGTGTGCAAACCGTGCAATAAATGATGGGATATGTAGTCTGGGGTGCTATGCAACAGTTTGTGTTGTGCGAGAGTCAATGTAATGGAAAGGGTGACCTCTGGTGGTGAATAAACGGAAGTCCATAGACCGAATTCGTGACAAATATGCTTTTAAGAAACAAATGCCAGGGCATGTCAAACTTCTCCAGGGCCCAAAAAACCCCTCGGACCCCAGAGGGTTAAACCCGGAATGGCTTTTGTTTTAGCTTTGTCATCATGTGCATAATATATTGCTTGTAAAAAGTCAAAGTTGAATTAATATAACCAAAAGCTTTTATGTTTGTCTAATTGAAAAAAATCCCCTTGATGTATCAAATAAAAAAAAAGTCAAATCAGCTGTCGGCACACTCTTCAGTGGAAGCTTGTACAAACACTGCTGAGTGATATCAGGACAGAACATGGCAACTTCAGCACTAAGCTGGCATCAAATATATTCCTGCAGGCCACATCATAAAATGTAATACCATAAAAGCAGACATACTGTAATACATGCCATTTTCACCCGGATATGTGAAATAATATAAAGGAAAGACATTAAATAACATGAGAGAGTCTAGTACTAGCTGATGGTGGTACATTCTGCTTCTGTGAAGTGTTGTCACCAATCTGTCAGGCTAAATTTCAGATTTGCTGTCTTTATAAGATGATTGTGGGTATCACTAAAAAGGCTAAACACTGACTAACCCAGTCTTGATCAGTATTATTTTAGTATCATTTAGATACAGTACTATTATATTTTATTACTTTGTTTTCATTTTAATTTTAGCTAAACTTTTCGTAATTGTGTGTTTTTAATATAATATGTTATTTTTTTTATAATCAAATAATTTAATATATTTTTATTTCTGTTTGAGTTAGTTTAAACCCCATCAATTTTATATTTTATTTTACTTAAGTTACAGTTATTGTATTATTTTTAATTATTTCGTTTTTAAATGGGTTAACTACTACCAGTTTTAGTTAACTATCCTGGTTTAGAATCATGCCTTTTGTCTTGATAAGACATTATGTATTGCATGCATGATTTGGGAATTCTTATATTGGATGCTAAAAAAAAATATTTCAGCAAAAAAAAAAAAAGAATCTAATTAAAAAAGAATCCTTACTCACCGAAATTTTGTGCAAACGGAATTACCTTATCTTATGGACACAAAATAATAATTGATCCGTTTTTTTAAACTGCTTTTTTTCTCAATACAACCCATGTTTGTTATGACAAAAATTAAAGTATTAGAAACCTAGCCAATATGACTTATTATTTTTTTGGACTTCTCTTTAGGATTTAACAAATTTTTTATAAAAAATATTTTAATTTATATAAAGAGTATATTTAAGTATATTTAAGTACCACCCCGAAATGGTATTATTAATTATGATTTTGCCACACAAAAACCAATCACCTGATCGTCAACGGGAGCATTGCCAAAACACTGGATTTGTTGCTGCTAGACATCAAGTTTACTGTGATAAATGACTCATCTAATTGAAATAATGGTATTTGCCAAAGCTTGTAATTAGTTGCAAATAATTAACCATGTGTTTGATTGAAGTGCCTTGATAGCAGTTAAACAGTACTAATCAAATAATTCAGGGCGCCACAAATTGGACCAATAGAAATGTCTTCATTATGAACACAGCAAGTGATTTGTCTTGGCTGAAGATATTTTAAATGCTGAGGTGTTTCTTTATTTGGCTTGTAGAACCTCAGATGTATCACCAGCACATCACAACACTGTTCCAAAGCTCACTGAGCTGCCTTATGGCAATTTTCTACTGCGTGGTACGACTCGGCTCGGTACGGCTCAGTACGGCACGGCACGGTTCGGCTCGGCACGGTTTGCGTTTCCACTGCAGTTCAGTACCGCTTTAGTGTGGGTGGGATTATTCACATGTTGTTATAGTTGCGCAGCCTCTACTACCACGACTCCTAAAAAAACGTTTTCATTCCGCGTCGCCCCATGAAGCTCTCGCTGGATCTGCTCCTCTGCTATCAACGAGAGCAACGTCTGTACTTCCGCAACAGACAACAAATCTTTTTGGTTGTTAAAAAAGGTGCACTCGTTCAAAACAGTTGCGTTCGATCCTTCGTTGGCTGTGCTGATTTAAATCTAGCGGTTCTGTTGTGTTTGTGTCGCAAGTTCAGTGACGCATGTAGTGACGATACTATCCGGCCAATCCGTGATCAGCAGTAGTTTACATGTCATGTTTTGGTAACGGTACGGTTCACTTGGAACCCCAACCGAAGGGGTACTAAAAAAAGTACCAGGTACCAGGTACTGTACCCAGTGGAAAACCCCCCAAAAGTGAACCGTACCGAGCCGTACCGTGCCGTACCATGCAGTGGAAAAGCGCCATTAGTGTCGTCTGTCTACACGGCACAATGCTCAAACAAGCATAAAAATGAATAGCACACAAACTCTGGGTAAAACAGTCAAGTCTCTGACACTCAAACGCACCTTCATAAAGAGCGCTGCCTGCTAGTTTGCTAGTAACACTGAGGTAGCCTTTTAGCACATCAAAAAACAAACTTTATATAACCCTGGTTTTACAGTAGCCAGTGTTTATGGCGATTATGTGAGTAAATGGCACAGACAAACTCAGAATGGGGTGTATATAAAGGGTTTATAGAGGACCCCGCCATCACCCTTAGTTAGCTTTTAATGCTACCTCATAAACTATCCTCTTGGGAGAGGTGTGAGGCCATAAGCAGTAGTCTTAATTGGATGTGAAGAGAAACATGGGTCCTTACAAGGTTATTCACACAGTCATCTACAAATGACCCCTCTGAGACTTGGGTTAAGCCTCCCTGCCACTCATAAAGGCCAATCACGTGAGGAATTTCCTGTCTGAGTTCTCTTTAACAGCTGGGAATAAAAGCTGGGGGACTTGTGAAAGAAAGCCCAGCGGGGAAGGGTTTATTATTATTTTTTAAGCTGATCTAAACACCTGCAGTCCTTTGCCCACCATCTACCCCAGTGGACACTATTACTTTCAATACAGCGCAATTTGTAGACAAACTTTTAAACGAGTCCGCTGACATCAGGGAACAGCCTTGTTAGGAAACCCCAACAGAACGATGACATCATTATGTGGAAGTGTGTGCATTGTCTTTCCAGTCCCATAATATGGCCGTGCCCCTCCCCATCTGCTTGAAATCTCTGCCTCACAATAATCCTGAGGAAACTGGCAAGAATTAGTTGAGTTCCTTGCTTTTCCATGTAAAGTTAACTATGGATTTGTTAATGAAAAAGTTCTGAAAGCTAGATGACTTTTTTTCAATGCCCATACAGCATCCACATCGTTCATAGAAGTTATTTATTTTATTATTTTTTTTACCTTTGGCCACTTTTACTGTGTGTATAAGAACAGTCAGCGATAGGACAGGAAATAATGTAGGTAAGAGTTGGGAATGGGATTGTGAAATATTGTGACCAGGAATTGAATCTGCATTGACCACATGCGATCAACAGTTCAGTGTGTTTATTATGGCTCCAAAAAGATTTATTTGGAGCTATTTTTCTTTTTTTCTTTGCAGTGGCAAAGAAGAACCGTTTTTGTTCCCCAAAGTTCCCCAAAAAATCCTCTTTCTTTCACTATAAATAACCTTTTCTGGAATGGAAAGTTTCCATGGATGTTAAAGGTTCTTCATGGAACCATAGATTCCAATATAGAACCGTTAATTAAAAGAGTGTAGAGGGACAAATCTTCCATACTGCACCTTCACTTAAAAAATAAAAAGTTTGGAATGCTAAGTAGCAGAATCTTCCATTTGACATCCTTCACCTGTTTGAATCAACGGAACACGAAGAAATAGTCCAAAGTGATGTGTCCCGTTTCACAGAACCAAAACTCCCTCATTGCTATGCACCGCACGAACATCCAGGCGTATGTTGATCCACAGGACTTGAGAGAAGGAAAGCTCTGGGTGGAGGGGTAGGGGGTGGGGGTGTCTCCATTCATTCCAGCCTCTCATTTACATTGTAACAGCTCTGGCTATTTCTCTCACTACCCCCAAATATTAATGCACTCTCCTCTCCTGCTAACACCCTCCACCAAATCTCAAACCTCCAGCAGTTTCTAGAGGAAAGCTCTTATTTCTTAAGTCTGCACTCCAGACCTCCTCTCCAACCCCCCTTTTCCAACGTTCAGCCTCTTTGATGTCTTATTTTCTCGTCTCTCACCCCCTTTCTCTCTCATCTGAGAGTCTTGAAAGACTTGCTATGGAAAAACACACACACACACACACACACACACACACACACACATACACACAGAAAACCTCCTTGTTTTAGATGGCGAGGTGAAAATGGTCTGGTAACAAGCAGGTGCACTGGGCCCTAAGCAGCTGTGTTTGGTACTCAAGACAAGGTGTCCTGGCTCTCCTTAAGCACTTCATGTAATCCTCTAATGCAATTCACACTGTAATTGCTGAGATACACACTCTCCCCCTGTTCTCCAATGCCCACATTCACTGTAAACATGTGCAACTACTGAGACACATGAACCTAGATGGACTGCACCAGGCAGGCCATTGTTCCTGTTTTGTGTATAGCAGTGTGTGTTGTCTGAAAGTGGCCAATGCTTGACTGTGTATGTACATGTCTTTTCCCTCATCAAATCCAAGGACGTTTGGGCTTTAATTCTATGAGTTCCGTGTTGCATGGTCAACAGCTCAAGTCTGGCACGTAGGCTGTCGCCTGCTAGTGCTGTCGGGCACAATAGCGCTCTTCCCTCCAAGGCCTCGGCTGATAAACTGATGACTAAACGAGGGGGGGTGAGACGTGTCTGTCACTCACGGTCTGTGTGAATGCTTTATCTCCCCAACGAGGTCTCTCACTGGCTCTAAAAGACTTATTCTTGCAGAGAAATATCTTGAGTAAGGGGTATTTGTCACATGAATCCTTTTTGGAGCAATTACTTAAAGGTGATGTGTGTAAATTTTAGGATGTTAAAATATTTTCCTATAGCAGATTAAAATGAGGCAATGGTAATAGGTTGATTTCTTTAAAAAAAATTACCAGCCTGGCACAGCGACCTTGACTCAACCAATGATGTAAGTTTTGGTGGGTCTGTTTATTTGATCTGGTGGTGTAGTGTCCCGGATTATTTTTGAAGTTGGATTTGGTGACAAATTATGCAGTCTTTCAATCACTGTTTAATTTTATTTCATTTGTTTAGATCTAGCTTATGGGGAACCTAAAAATAAATTTCAGGTAGCAATAAGTGTTGCATAGTCTTAAATTTTACTACCCCCTAGTGTCACTTTATGGCGGCGTTAAGTGACTGGTTTGGTTAAGGAGGACTTCACTGAGATTGAATACCTCAGTCTAGTTTATTTATCCCACAATTTCTCTGCTGATTCCCAAAAGCTCTGGGTTACTTTCCATCGTCTTGAATGCCTTTTGGATTAAGCGCTGTCCCTCCCAAAACTGAAGGAATGCAGATGCGAAGGGCCAACGGATTTAAGGTCCCCAATATTAAACTGAATTCTTGTACCCCGCTCAGGGTCCCCTTGCCCCTTCCAAAAGCCCCCAGGGATGACACAGCTCATTGATGCATCTCTCATTAGCATTTTACCAGCTCGCTTCACTAATTTCAGAGGCAATCCGTCATGAGAAAAACGGAAGAATGTGCTCTATTTGCATGATGCTGTGCCAGAACGCCACTTCTTTTCTGCCTCTCTCTTGCGCGGTCATTTGGTAATATGCCCAAGACTGCTCCACTTTCCCAGGGAAAATCTTAGACATCATATGAACAAGACTTAATTTTGTGCCAGAGGAGAGAAATTGTTTGAAATAAACAAAGGCTTGTATTCAGCTGAAGCAAGTTTTTTCCCCCTTGATTTACACTCTCAAAAGAAAGGTACAGAAACATTATTGTTGTCATATATTATAAAGGACAATGTCTAGGATATTTTGTATACACAAGCAGAAATTAAGTGTTTGGAAAGACAAATATCACTATTACTGTTTCTCACGTTTAGGGTTAGGGATTTCCACAAACCCCAACCTAACATATTAAACTTTAGCAAGTAACTTTGCTAGGGTGACCATACATGCTCTTTTTTTCCGGACACATCCTGGCCAGGATTTCTATATTGCTTAAAATATCCAGGTTTTGGCTTTGTGCTTTGTTTTCCTGTTTTCATACTTGCTGAAGGTGATGATCGAAAAGTTGTTTGACCAATAACATGCAGGCAATGTACATAATCGACCAATCTCTCTATAGCTCTCGTGGTACTTTGATATCATACACAGATTAGTCTGCGCAATGCAAACAAAGCCAAAACCTGGATATTTTCGTCAATATAGTAATCCGGGCAAGGACGTGTCCAGGACAAATAGAATGTATGGTCACCCTAAACTTCTGTTCTGTAGACTTTAATGAAACCTAAAATCTTCTTTGACTTGTTGAAGAGAGGTGGTATTACTTTTCTAAGCAATCTAGAGGGTTTGGGTTTTACCTAGCAACCTACCAGAACCTCCTGGCAAATTACATTGATTAAGCTTAAATTCTTTTATTCAGGTACATGAGATCTTTGATTTTAAATGTTAAAATGCACAGTGTACAGACAAAAATTTAATGCTGATTACTCTAAGATAATAGAAAATAAAGCCCAAAAGAAGAATATTTTTCTTCCTCACTGATGCAGCTTTTTGATTCTTCATACGTAGTTACCCAACTGAAGATTTGGCGCCGAGATTGTGATTTCTTCTTATTACTCTGCTCATTATTATGGGAATTATCATCACCTTTGAGCTGAACAAGAACTCGAGGTTCATAATTTTTTCTTCCAAATGATGTGTTGTACATGAGAGCTTCTGAGAATGTTGTCTCATTAATTACTTGTAATTAATTTTACCTTTGCCAGAGGCTGAAAGCCCATCCTTCCCTATCCAACTAACACTCACCACAGCCTGTTGTTTAACCTTCCGTCTAATCCGGCTCATCTTGAGCTGATGGGAACCACTTTTATCCCACCTCTTCTGGAGGTAAGAAGGAACAATCTTCTTATTCATGAGCATCACACACACATAGACACGCACAGAGGGACAGTAAAAAAACCCCAGCTCTGATTAATGGCTGCTAATTAGCAATGTTAATGACCAGGTGTCCGTAAGCCGGCCAGATTCTCTCAGCATGGAGGGGCTCCTCATTGAGAGCCCCACAAATCCATTCCCAGTGACCCCTTCCCCTCAGCTGGCAGCTCCTGATGCTCCGATCTCTCATTACCCCAGAGAGAGGCTCAGAGGGAGGCCGGTCCTGAGAGACGGCCCTGTTCCCGTTTCCAGCCAGGCTTGTATTAATTAAGGTCAGGATTGGCCAAGACTGTGGGGTCCTCTCCGGGAGCACCGGGAAGGATGGCATGGGTGAGTGGAGAAGAGGAGGAGTTGTTAACCATTTCAGATGTCAAACACTGCCTTCTATATATCACGACTAATCTATCATGAGCAGAAGTTAGCAATCACACTGAAGGCTTAATTTGTGCAAAAGCCAACTCTGTTTTTGTAAGTTGTCGCTTTTTAGAGTCGCAGAGTATTGACAGAGACTTCAAGAACAGGAAAGCAATTAAAAGTTGTAATAATGCAGTGGAAATGAATTGTCCACTAACATCTGGATGTTCGCAAAGGAGACACAATGTTCTACCCACAAGCCCCTGCTAATCGTCTGGCATAATTGCATGCATTGAGGAGTTGAGGAGCTACGGTACTCAAGGCTACCGAGTAATTAAGGAGGCATTTTCTCGCCAAGCTTTAGCATCCTGGTTATGTTCTACTTCATTAACTTTTATGCTAAAACCCCGATTCATAAGAGGCAGGAAACCTTGTTGAAATTAGCAATGGGATATAGCTGGAACACTTTAGGTATGGGACAGTATTCTGCCATGGGAGGGTTGATATTGAGAAGAGGCTGTTTTGATTGGAAGCTTTTGTGTGGCCATATGAACAAAACTAGTAATTTATGCAATTTCACATGTTCTGGAGTTTGAAATTCATCAGTTCATGAAATTATAAATATGTAAAATCGGCTTGTTCAACATCCAGAGAAGATTGATTGCCTTCATAAAGGTGTTGCATTTGGTTAAATAAGGCGAGATCCGCCACCGTGAAAGCAGGGGGAAATAAACAATGAAACTACAACCCCAGCCCCACACATGAAGGTTGGATTTCGTGATAACTCGTGGCAGGGCTAAGACGGTTAGGTTAATTCTAGTCCATTCTTGGGCAGGGGAGTGGGAAAGCTGCATTTATCACACACTGTGCCACCGAGCTCTGGTTCCCACACACTCTGGTTACATCATTACGGGGTTTGCGAGCCGGCTGTCCAATGGTGCTCTGGGGCACCGGTCAGCTGACCTGGGTATGAAAACATGGCGGAAACTCTATCCCGGCTATGGGGTTTCAGCCCAAACCCACTGATAGTCGCCTTCTCTCTCGCTGCACTGCAATTTTCAGATTCTGTTTCACCTTTGCTTTCATGCTAAGTTGTCGGCTTCCCAAAGCCTGATGAGTGTGTCTGTGTGCGAGCTGAGCTAGATCAGGCTTTGTACCCAGGTGCTGTGGTGGAGCACCACCTAGCTGACATTACAACGGCCTTTCTAGAGTCTCAATGACACCCCTTTACAATCATGTTTCGCTTTAGGTGCGATCACTCACCTCTCTCCCAGTTTAACGGCTGCCTGGTTCAGTTCAGGAGAGCTTGAGGGTTTAAATGTATGGCAATAACAATGACAACGAGGGAAATGCACTTGTAGCATATTAATGTGATGCAAACTTAAGGAATATGTGCTTTTCATGAACAATTAAAAAGATTTTGCTTATGTTTTGAATATCTTTTTGGATTTATTTTGTTATTATATCATGGTTTCATCACTAGGGGGAGCCAAGAAACAAAAATGAACAAATTCCCTCCAAACACACCACACACACACAGGCTCCCCAGACTATCTCCAGACCTGGCAAAAGTACTGTTGCCCATAATTAATCAGTTTTAATCCAAAACTTGGACATAAAACCTGTGTTGTTTGTTCTATGTCTATGGATGATCATGCAGATTATTGATAATTGTGCTTGTGCTTTTGATCCAAAGTCAAATTTGCACTAGCAGATGAAAAACAGGGGAAAAAATAGACGATATGTTTGCATTAAAAAGCGGGCCAACACATTTTTAGATATCAGAATATCATAGAGACTTGGGGTAAGCTCTTTTGAATTAGTCTGTAAGCAACCATTTATGAACACCCAGAAAACTCTAGCCATTGCCTAGCAGTCACCCGGAACACTCTTATAATGCCTAGCAATGCACTACAAGTAGCCAGAATAGCCACTTAAAAGACCCTCATGGTTGTTTAGAACATTGTAGCAATGCCCTAGCAATCTTAAGAACACCTTAGCAACTGTACAGCAACCGCTGGAAACAGCATTGTGGTGGATTTGCATGAGCCAGCACTACAAACAAATAAACACGCAAATAGGAACATATTTAAGTTTTCTCAAATGTGAAATCAATGGAAAATAAATCTTGTATGCTCGGCTATCTTCATTCTTTTGATTTTAATTAAATAGAAAAAAGTAATATGGCACTGTGTTCTCAAACAGCTAGGTCCCTGAATAAACAGCGATGCAGTGACGTTCAGTCAATGTCCAGACGCAGTCATACAAGGACCCTTCTTGGGCCCTTCAGTTCACAAACCACGCACATCCTGAACGCCTTTGACAATGAAAGTGCAATATTAATAGGCTCTAATCTTCCCCGCTAATAATTCAGTGCTCTGGAGAGTTGACACATGGCATAATCAAAACAGTCTTTATCAAAGCCTAGCCAGGGATTATGCGGCACGTCACTGAAGCAGATATTAGACAAAGGTCTGTTGTTGAATTATTATTATTAGCACCCAGACTGCTAGCGACCTGCCCTCTAGATCTACCTGCAACCAGCGTGGACGAATTAGCCCCCTTCTCTAGCTGGGAAAAGTTGGATGAATTCATAAATCGTGGTGAAGTCCCTAAAATGGTGCATTTGAAAAAATTTGGGAAGCGCGGTAAAAGTGCGTGACAAGCTTCCTAGTCATTCAAAGTGAAACCTGATCACAGATCTTTACCTTAAACCCCTGGGCAGCAAGTTCCCCTGAACTTGATTATTAATTCTCATGACACTTTGACCTAGAGCGAAACAAGATAGGCTTCTGGATGCAGGGATCGAAACTCTTCATGTGAAATAATTTGTATGGTGGTTCACACCAATTTCTATTCAAAAACACACTCAAAATCGATATAATGGCTAAATAATGCACGTACTGCTGCTTTGATAAAATTAACATCATATTTTTCTTCTCACCGGGTAAGACCAAACTGATAAGGTGGATTCTTGTACAGGAAACATGCTTTCTTGAAGATGAATTGGATGACTGCAACCCGACATAAACATATCCCAAACATGACCTCTATAACTACAGTGAATGTTTGTTCGCTCTGAACAAGAGCAAGTCAAGATATACAGATCAGACTAACATGCAGACCCTTAATTAACCATGTAAAGAGAGGACAAACTCCATCCGAGTTGCCCGACAAGACCCTTGGCAACAAACCCCAAATGGAATTACTACTCTGCTTGGCAATTACACCACCTTGAGTAATTTGAACTCTTGTAAGTACAACCCCAAGTTCAACATCCCTCTCTGGATGCCCGCGCTTCGACCTCTAGCTGGAAGTCTAAATCCGATTACTGTCTGCCGTGCCAAGGTCAACAGCTGCTTCATTTGCACCTATACCATTGATTTGAATACCATCCAAACATTTGCTAATGGAAATAGTTTTGCCAAGGTTTGTCGATTGTTCTTCCACAGTTTTCCACTTTGCTCGGCTGCTAGCATGTTCACCTCGAAAAAGCTCATCTGATCAAGGTTTTTATTTCTTTCCAACTCGTTTTTCCATCTTTTCTTGAATAAATAGCATGTTTATTGTGGAACGGTTGGTCTACCTGGCCAGTCACATTTGCATACAGTCTGAATTACCTACTTTTAGCCCTTTCATTACAAATCTGCTTTTGTCACTTTGTAGAGTCTGATCATTTAATTAAGCCCTTGCATTCATCTCTCCGGTCCATACTTACACCTTTTATTATTATTACTGTGCTACAAGACACAGCCAGATCAATGTGGATACCCTCAAATTAGTTAAACCGATGTGATTTTGAACTTTTCCACCACTCAGATGAATAGGAAGTCTTTAATTTATTGTGGCTATTCATAAATTCCCAGCATTTGGCAGGGTTTTTAGTCTAGTTTGTACTCTGGTCTCCTGAGGCTGGGTGGTTCTGGGTTCTTCTGTTCAGTCTCAGGTTCCCAGTGAGGTGATGATGTCCATCCTCTCCCGCTGGGTCTCCAGAGCTTAAGGAAACCTTTCTTGTCCCTCTGACCTAACTTAAATATAAAATATAAAGCTTTTATAGGTCCACATTTTCTTATTGCATTTTATGTATGTTATTTAGTAAATGTGTGGTATACAACTAAAAGGTTAATACTACACCAACAAATACAAATTTCAGCCATCCGTTTTCACTTAAAATATTTTAAGCAGCTGCTCTCCAGAAGTGCCAGGCTCAGAATGCTACAGCTACCAAACACCTGCAATCAGACGCTTTGTAATTGCACATCGCCTAAGCCAAACGTGACGGCGGCGCTTTTTGTCATGCGGACAGGGGAAGAGGAGTTTGATTAATTTACTGCGCCACTTCAGTAGCCAGGCTGTGATTATGCCAGCAAACTTTTGCACACATTCTGCTAAGTACTCACAGATGAATTTATTAATATTCGCTCTTGCCTGGCTGCCGTGACTTTTAAGGAGAGGTTAGACTGTACAATCAAATTAGTTTTATGTGCGACACATTAATCCCACCACGACCACGGAAGCAGTGCTTTCTGACAAGCTCCTTTCTGAAAAGTTGACACCAACAAGGAATTTTGAATTCTGTCCAATTGAGATAAGGCCATGTAGACACGCTGGTGGAAATGTGAATTGCTGTACCTGCCAAAGCGTGGGATATTTAGGAGATTTTAGGCACCGGAGGGAGGGCCGTATTTACAAGCGCAAGTCAGTGAACGTACATGTGTCACGCTAAATCCAATTCAGCAAAACAAAGCCAAATCGGGAAACAAGCGAACAGGCTGGCAAACTAAAGTGACATAAGCTGAAATCTACGACAGCTTCTTAGTAAACACTTAAAAACAGCACAACTTCAGAAGACAGCATGGGATTATAAAACTGCTCTTAATGCGGACCTTGTATGTTTCGCGGGAATCCGCGCGTCAGGGCCGCCTCGCTCTCTGTCTGTCCATCTCCTCAGGGCAACAGGCATTTACCTGATCACATGGCCCGATAATGTGACAACGGCAAAGAAAAACAACTCCCTCCGAATTGAACGCTGCGCAACTGCTGCTTTCTGACGACTCTGGGTGCTTGAGTCCCGGAACCGGGTGTGTTTTTCTCTCTTTTATCTCTCCGATTGCCTCGTAGTAGGAAAACATTTGTCGTTCCTATGGAAAAATATGCTAATCTCCAACATCTATCTGTTCTTACAATGCTTACTGCAGGTCAGATGAAAACAAAAACAGTGCAGCTAAACTGGGACTTTGTAATAAAGCTCTTTTAAAATAAGCCAGTGACTTTAGATTAGGGTTAAAACGGATCAAATAGTTGACATTTAACCCGTTGCTAGTTAATGCAGTTGAAATGACAATATTATTTTGGCATTTGTTTGATTTTTAAGTCTGCCACGTGCGTGTGTGCCCTGAGGTGCATATCGTTCTGTTGGTCTCTTTTACCTGTATATCCTCCATCAATAATTCACCATACCATCTGCATGCAGGCAGAAACTCTTTCAACAGAAGAAACGCCTAAATAATTAAACATAAACAGTCTGTGACACATAAATAATTTTCTGATGTGACATGCTACATTTTGGGGCTGATATTGTTTGCTTAAATGGCGTTTAGGTAATACACATTCCTTATATATGTAGTGTTGCTTAAATAACTAGAAAAACAAGATGATTTTCTTTTTAAATATATTTTTATTAACTCAACTTAGGTTTTACGAGATTGTTTTAAACATATCATTACTACAGTTTTACTATTTTTTTTGCTACATAAAAAAATGACAAAATGCAATAATTATAGTTATATGAGATCTTATGTTTTTACTATATTATTGTTTATTTTATATTATTATTACTATATTTTTACTATTTTTATTTTACTATGAAAAAATAACGTAAACATCTGATTTAATTAATTTTACTTTTATGAGACCCTTTTTTTACTATACTATTGTTTACTGTACTATTACTATATTTCAAATTTTTTCATTTTACTATACATATGAAAAATACATGCACATGCTGATTTAATAAATTTGAGTTTTTATGAGACCTTTTGTTTTACTATACTGTTGTTTACTGTACAGTTACTATATGTTTTACTATTTTTTCTATACACATGAAAAAATAACCTGTAAAACTTCTGATTGGAATAATTTAAGGCTTTAGTTTTATGAGATCTAATGTTTTTTTACTATACTATTGTTTACTCTACAACTACTATTTATACTATTACTTTTTTCTTTTTTTTTACTATTTATTACTATACACATGACAAAAATACATGTAAATAATCTGCAATCATGTAAAGAACTGCAATCATTTTAACTTTAAAATTCACTAAAATTCATACATTCACTGCAGTTTACTACATTTTTATGTTGTTTGAAGTCACACGTGTAGTTCATTTCATTAACTATAGACATGTTATTATAATATTTGAAAAAAGTGTCACAACACTATAATATCACTACATTGTTTTATTATATAAATATACTACAAAAAAATCACTACATTGTTTTATTATATAAAGCCTAATTCCTTTTTTTTTTTTTTTTCTTTAGACAGTTTTGTTGAAAAAGTGCTTGCCGTATGTCTTGAAAAAAACTGGACAATTTCGTTGATATTTTGTGATAGTAAGACAAAAAAAAAAAAAAAAACTATATTAAATTAAATTATAATCGAAAAATATAAAACAATAGTGCCCAGACAAATTTTGTGGCCATTATATATATTATATATATGCTCATTTACATCTATCAACTTTTTTCAAGATAAGAACGAGGTTGTTCCTCATCTCTGTCCTGACACTCCATGATTTGGCTGGAAAGTGGTTGGGGGGGGGACAGGAACTGACAGGATGATTGAATATACATGACAGTTCTGCTTTCTCTTGAAAGAGCATCTTTTAGGTATCAGATACGCGAAAGTTGAGTTTATGGTGAACCAGGACACCTCCCCTGGGATCCTGGTGGGCTGGGGATACCTCTACCTCGCTGGCGGAGATAGTAACCTGAACCAGGACAACGTGCTGCTTTTTCCTGCTGGGGGAGAGGACACAACACACCAAACACACACACACAACACACACACACACACACACACACCACCCCACACACACACACACACACTGTGTTCTGCATACAGTATGGAGGTGTGGTAGGTATGGGACCCGAGCTCAGAATCGACGCGTACCAACAAGGGGCTTATACTGAAAGAGATGGTGCGATTCCAAACCCATCCAAGCCAGAAAAAAGCCCAGGTCCCATTTCAGTGATTATTTAAATAAATAAATCTATTAATCTAATTAATAGCATTTAATAACTGTATTTATTATAAGAGTTCAGAATAATTTGTTTCATGTGTGTGTTATTTATATATATATATATATATATATATGTATATCTATATATATATCTATCTATATATATATATATATAAATAAAATGTTATTTATATATAATTCCTCATTAATTTTATATTATTTATTTGAAATAATTGTGTCGTTTTTTGTTTTTTATGTTCTCTTATACTCACAATTGTGGCATGCATTTATCATTCTGAAATAGTTTATTGTGAAATTGATTACATGTAGATTCTGTTTTCTATGTGATTTATCTGTTTAAACGTCATTATTCATGTGATCAGAGCCTGTATTACAGAATCGTTACTGCAGTCTTCAGTGTAACATGATCTTCAGAAATCATTAATGCTGATTCAATGCCCATCAGGTATTAGACGGTGGTTTGATCAGTTGGTAAACAAACAAATACATAAACAACTGTTTTTTGCTGCTTAGTATTTTTGTGGAGGATAGAAACTGTGATGGAAACAGACAGCTCTTTTGTAACATGTGATGTTTGGGCTTGAAATATATATGAAAATCTTATTTAGCCTATAATTTTCTGATGATAATAAATATAATAATTATATTATTATGATATTTAGTAGTATTAAGTAATATATAAACAGTTTTCATTTTCTATTAAACAATTATTTTTTAAATTTTGCTGTAATAAGAATTAAAATAAATGAATACAAATATCGGTAAGTCTTGAGATCAGGAAACACTGTTCACTATTAACAAGTTGCTTATTAGCATGCATTTTACTAGCATATTAGCTGTTTATTAGTACTTAAAAAGCACATATTATTCTGCTTGACCATATTCTAGATCCCTTAGCACTACTGCATAATACCTTAATAATCTGATACATTACTAACTATTAATAAACAGCAAATGAGGAGTTTATTGAGGGAAAACTCTTAGTTAATACTGAATATGTGTTCTCTAATCTAAAGTGTCACCACAAAATCTTATTTGTCCTAAACATAGACTCAGTTGTTGAAAAATGTAACATTTGGATTGGGGTTGAAACACGACCCATACATGTCGTTGACAGGCTTCGTGAGATTCGGAGGTCGGAGAGAGGGGGGTGGAGGAAGTGTGGCGTTCCCTTTTGTCCTGTTAGGGGGACTGTAGGATCACATTCAGAAACGCTGATCTCAAAACGGTGTTGTGTCTCATTTTTGTTAACGAGAAGCTAACACCATTCTGCGTTTGTCTGCGGCCACATGGGCCATAATGGTCATTCATTTACTTCGATTTACCCCTTTTGTCCTGTTAAAAGACTACACATGTGTGATTCGATGTGGGTCTTTGTATCTCCCTGGATGGAGCTTGTCTTGTTTAGAGACTCAATCTCAATAACAGCAGCCAAACAGAAATGTTATAATAACTGACTGAATGGACGTAACAATCTTGTTAGATCACGACCGTATGGAGAATAAGCACAAACGTAATGAGAGCTTGTTTAGGCCAATTTTCCTTAATAGTGTTGTGAGAAACAGCATCTCAGATCTGAATAGAGGAATAGAGATTGATGTGGCTGTTTCCATAGAGTTAATAATTGCAGAAATGCAATTTCATAATGCTTAGATTACACTTTCAAAAATCAGTATTCCCCCCAAAAAAACCCCAAGTATTCAAAGTTAGACTTGTAAAATGTCCTGAACTGTTTGTGCTACAGACATAAGTTGAGGAGGTGGACTCTTTTGGCTTGAACCAGTAAGCATTTACCTAGCAACCACCCAAAGCATCCTTTCAACCATCACAGAGAACACCTATAACAGTGGTTTCCAGCCATATCTAGGTACCTAAACATCATGTTGACTTGTTTTGGGACAGCTTTCACCTACAGTAGCAACTACCCAAAACAACCTTCTTCAGAACATGTGAAATTCTTATTACAATAGGCCCTTTCGCACCGCTTTAGTTCCAGAACTAAATGTACGGTACTAAAGTACTGTGACGATTTTGCGCAAACTATTTCCCAGTACCATTTAAAGGGTTGCATTCGCACCGACAGTGTGTACTAAGAAGTGACGTAAGCCGGTCGACAGCGACGTCATTTGTGCGCGGCGTTCAACAAAAGAAACAAATAACAACAACATTAACAACAGGAGGCTGGAGGACGCTGTGATCGGAGCTGTGTTTTTGTTGTGTTTCGCGGGTTTCACAATAATGGACATGGAAAGTCGACGTATACGTAAAGCGATTGAAAGAACGGAAAGGAGGACTAAGAATCTCCAACGACAACTGGCAGTGCTACATTTGCTACAAGTGCCAGCACTTCAGCGTCCGTCCATCTATCGATGTTCTCCATACTTGCGAAATAAGTTAACACAATGTTTACAGTATGTTTACACAGTGTTTTAAATCATGGCAGGTGAGGGCGTTTTCATACGCGTTTGGCCAATCAATGTCTACTTACGTCACGATTAGTACCAGTTGTGCTGGTTAGACCCTGCTCCGGAGTAGGAGCTAATTTGGTTCTCGAAAAAGGCAGTCCGGCACTAAAATCGCTCCTAGTTCCGGCGGTGCGAACACGCCAAAAAGTGGGTAGTTCCACAATTAGTTCTGGTACTATGAAAAGGTTCCTGCGGTGCGAAAGGCCCTTATATAACTACATTGTAACTACAGTGTTGTAACACATTGTGTAACATTACATACTTATATTTAATTAATTAACCAGATGTTGGTTTAAATCAAAATAATGTAGAATAAATTCTACATGTTCTAGACTTAAAGGTGCAGTATGAAATATTGAAAGCTAGCAGTTGACTGCAGTCTTAATGTAAAATATTAGAGGGAGTTGTTTCTCGCGCCTCCTCCGCCTCAGACTCGACACTCACGTGGGTTGCCAGATTGAGGACACGTGACAGGAATGAGCACAATTTACCCTTCGCAAAGACCCGCCCCCCTTTGTTACTGTTGCTATGTCTGACAAGCCATGGCGCTCTCACGCCACACATCATTCTCACACAGTGAAAAATACATCACGGTGCAAAGAGGAAAATGACAACGCAGAGCAGGTCACTTTAGGTATGAAACAAAGTCTCACCTTTAAAAACTTGTCATTTTTTAATAAATTCAAACAATAAATACCATTTTGTGGCTCTTTAATGTGTTGTAACAGATCAATGTAGCCTCAGCGATAAGTAAGGTATCTTGATTCAACTGCCGAAAGACATTCATAAACACCACTTTTCAAGTTTAAGTCCACCAACGTTGATCTACTCTCCTGTCTGGTTTGTTTGTCAGATAAAAATGGCAGATTCTGCGTTATGACTGGTCAGATCGCCTGTCAGTCAAACTCCCTGGGAAGGGTCAATTGACAATGGAAGGCAATGAGCCTTACACTGTAAGTTGATGAGTTGATTTATATGTGTTTTAATATTCCTCTGGTCTTAGAGCTTTTAAATGGATGCTGAGGCTTTTTAGGTCGGGTAGAATCTGTGATCTCTGTGGGCGGAGTCACACAGACCAGAACAAAAACAGACATTCCGACACGGAACACGCATTTCAAAATAGAATAACTGACTGTAGCATTGTTTTTCAGATAAACAAGTATGTTAACTAAGCATGTTTCTTAAATATCTGCAAACATATTATGATATTTTTATCATTTGGTACAGTCAAAAAAATTACATACAGCACTTTTATTTCTCGTAGATTTAGCCAGGAGTTAATCAGATACTCTGATCAGTTTTACCACGGTCCCATGGGACCTCTATTATGTCATACACACCTGGACCAACATACTTCCAACACAGGGGGTATATTTGACCCGAACATTCACTAAATGTGCCGCAGAAAAAAGTTCTCCACCTGCAGCACGGATTACTCATTTTACCTGAATGTAATTCAAGAGGCCTCGGGTAGATCTAGGGTCTATCCATTTAATAGGAAGTATTAAATTAGCAGGGCTGACAGGGCAGACAGTGATGGGTGCGAACGGGCTCCCAGAGTGTCCCATGATGGCCGCAAAGTGTGTCAGATACCGGGGGGATACGGGTGAACGGTATTCATGAGAACGGGGTTGCATTACTGGGTGGAGCTGCGCCCTGCCTTAAAAACATGTGAGAACTGAAATTTGGTCCCATCCGCAGCATAAAACGCGATAGAGCGAGAGAGAGAGAGAGAGGGAGTAAGTGAGATAGGACTTAAAAGTGACAAAGGGAATGAAAGGGAGCGATAAATGGAAGAAGGCAGAAAGGGAGAGTAACCACAAACGGCAACTAGGCCCTCCAGCCAAACTCCTCTAAGCACCACCCAGCACAGGGTCCCTGCAAACCAACTGTTACGAATGCAGGGGTCGGTGTAAATGCTCAGAAGACAGTGCGTGTGTTTGCCCTAACATGAGCTGCACCACCTCCTCTGAGTCTCCAGATGGGAGACAGGGCCGTGAATCTTGAACAGCGCTCACACAGTAGGCCAACAGTCACCACATTCGCAATTAAAGGAATGTTCTTGGCTCGACAGAAGTTAATTTCCATTGACATTTGTAGCATAATATCAATTGCCATAGAACATAATTTTGTGCCGTAACTCTATGCTAGTATTTGAGCTTGAAAAGTGTTGTGATATATCAGAGCTGCATTCTCAGTATTCCCTCAAGGGCCACTATAGCGAACATTTGCATAATCTTTCTTTTTCCACCATCAGTTTTATCGTTAAGGTCGACTTCTCTCATAGTGGAGCAAAAGTTTGAAAACAATCTTGGCAGGATAGTTGCCAATAAAGTTTATTCTGTGTTCCCTGAAAGACAACACATCTAGTTCAATAGCACAGACATTTAAAGGAAACGCCTTGAATACTGAATATTTTTACTTCCACACAAACATATATGCATGCTTAAAATGTGTTGGCCAAGTTTTGCTTCTGTGCATTTATTATTAGCCTTAAAAACGTTAGTAAGCCCATAATGAAAATGATGTCATAATTTACTCATCCTCGTGTCGTTTCAAACTTGTATGACTTATTTTCTTGTGCAGAACACAACAACATTGGACCACAGTGGCTTTCACTGTAAGAAAAAAGAAAAGAAATAGAAGAAAAAGAAAACAAGAAATAATGAAAAACACAAAGTGAAACACACACACACACACACACAAACGAAGAACACAACACAAAATTAAATGAAACAAATACAACAAAACAAAACAAAGAACACAAAATAACAACAAAAATACACACACACACACACACACACACACACACACACACACACAAAAACAGCAACAAAAAACAAACCAAAAACATGAAATTAAAATAAATAAAACCATAAAATAAAACAAAAAACACAAAACAGAGCACAAACTAAATTAACAAAAATGCAACAAAACAAAACACTAAACAAACAACACAAAACCGCAACAAAACACCACAAAAACAAAGTGAAACTAAATAAAAACACAAAACAAACTGAAAAACACAAAACAAAGAGCACAAACAAAATGAACAAAACCACAACAAAACAAAAACACTAAACAAACTTTAAATTAAACACAACAAAACAAAAAACACTTAGCAAAAAACAAAACAACAGAAACACAAAATGAATCAAAGCAAAGCACAAAACAAATATTTTTCTAAATATTTTGTCTGTGTTTCACCGAAGAAAGAAAAGCATACAAGTTTGGAATGACATGAGGTTAAGTAAATGATGACAATTCATTTTTGGGTGTTCCGTTTAATTATAAATTCAGGTAATGGGCATTATGCCACAAAGTTTTACTGAACCCAGAACTTCCATAATTATTTTATTGGCTTGACTTCCTGTTTAATTAAAAATCCCCAATATTTTGTTTTTGAGTATAATAATTTAGGAGCTAATCATTAGCAAATACCACTAAGTAAAAAGAAAAATAACATTCTAAAATGAAGTAACATTCTGACATTTTGATTTCAAGTGATGGGGTGCATTAAAAGGAATCTTCAAAAATGCAAGTAAAAACAGCTTTGAAATCAAACATAGAAAGGTCTTCATTAATGTTTCCTTGCTTGAAGGCACACATGACGTTGAAAACTTTAAACCTGCCAAGATGTTTGATATTAGCCAGGAGGGCTAAAGGTGTAATTGGTCCATCTTACTTCCAAGCTGACAGGCCGTGTTTTAAACAGATGAGTGTACAGTTTCATTACATTAACAGCATCAGTCTCTGCTCTTTGAAGCTCTGCCCTGGCACTTAGTAATTTGGTAACAGGTTGGAAGTGGGCTATGGGGTAAAATGAGACTCTGTTGTCTTGGTAACAACCATCCACGTCTTATTTTTGAATCAGGTACGGAGCAGAAGGTGACATATTAGCACAGAGCAAGAATTGCCCTATTTTACCTTTATGGTATTCTGGGGAAACAACTAAAACACAGGCAAAGAGAATTATACTTACTGGCTTATATGTGAAGAAAGAGGTGGATAATTTGTTAAAGGGGTCATATGATGCTGCTAAAAATTACATTATTTGGTGTATTTGGTGTAATGAAATGTGTTTATGCGGTTTAAAGTTAAAAAATTTTTTTTTTCCACATACTGTACATTATTGTTTATTCTGTCCGCCCTTCTAAAATGCATATATTTTTTACAAAGCTCATCGGTCTGAAAAGCAAGGTGTGCTCTGATTGGCCAGCTATCCAGTGCGTCGTGATTGGCCGAATACCTCAAGCATGTGACCGAAATGTTACGCCCCTCACATACTGTTGATGCCGTGTCCAGCCGGAGCGACGAGACAAAAACATTAAAAAACCCATTACAAACGAGGCATTCGTTACATCCAGTGTGGACATAATTACTGATTATAATGACTTATACTGTCTTTTTACACGTTGCATCGCGCCGCATAAACATAAAACTATGTCTGCATTTGTGATCGGAGAAATGACAAACAACAAGTGCTACTCTACACTGCCCAAAACTCACGTTTGAATCATCAGTGGCAAATCCTTTAAATGAAAACGTACTTACAGTCTGTGAGTCAGAACAGCCAGCATTGTAGTCTACTCTCCCAGGATCAGGAAACAGTCCTCCATAAAATGTGCTGCACACATCTGGATATTTGGGTTAAACTGTTCTGGAACAGTGTGGTAAATACAACTTAACCACCTGATTTCTAGTCGTGTCCTCTTTTGGAAGACCAAACAAAGTAGTTTCGCTTTCACAACGAAAAACACAGCGGCCTAGCGGAAGCCCCGGCTTAGCGTGCGCTGAGGCCGGGATAGAGTGAGCTGAGGCGGGCTAGCGTGTGATAGAGTGAGCTGAGCGGCGGAGTCGAGAAACGCCCCCCCGCGGTCGAATAATGAGCGGCAACCACATGTGACGGACCCCGGGCTGGACTCCGCTTCGTCCACGGTGAAAGTTGATGTATTCCCTCAGCGACCAGCACAGATCAGCTCTAGGCATGACGAAGCGGTTTGTCCTCTTTTGGAAGACCAAACAAAAGTAGTTTCGCTTTCACAATGAAGCACAAATAAGCGTCTTCAGGACATGGCGGAAAGCAGCAACAATACTACAGCGAGAATAAAAGTTACGCCTTCTTTCTTTGCATGAACATTTGGGCGGCGTTATGCAAATCTTCCCACATAGTGATGTAGATATGTGGGGGCGTGTTAGAACGAGCCGTTTTAGGTAGGTGTGGCTGACTCTGAACTTTTATAAAGAATATCTCTTTGGATTTGAGACTTTAGTCTTTGCAACTTTACAGATCTTCTTTATGCACTAAGAGCTTGTAACACTCCAAAGAGAAAGGAAAAATTGAAAATCACATCATATGACCCCTTTAAAAAATACAAATTGTTTGGTTAAGTATGTCAGACCTAGACTGGCATTATCACAATATAACTTTCTTGTTCATAGCATTTATACATAGACAAGTACATTTAAGAGGATGAAAAATTTAAACACCTAGTTGAGCCAAAACAACATTTTAATTAGAATAGATTGTCATGTGGTGTAACCATTGAGTAAAAGGTAATAACGTGTACTTTAGACCTTAATCAGACCTTTCTTTCTTTCTTTCTTTCTTTCTTTCTTTCTAAATGATTACTGTTTATATTATTTTACTAAACAAACATAGTTTTACAACCTTTAAAATAGTAATAAAAATAATATTATGCCCAACTACTTAATAATGATTTCTTAGAAAGTATTTTTGTTCTCAATACGTGCTGTGACGTTTTATACTTTGCCACACACAAAATAAAATTGAAAACATTTCACAAAATTGTCTGTATGAATGGCATTTTAAATTAATAAATGTAAAAATGTGCATAACTTTTAAATTTTGCTAATTTATTCTCATACATTGAATGTAAACTGTGTTATTGGGAAAATGTATGTTGAATGACTGTAATATAGGATATTGTAGTTTAAGACACTTAAACTTTCAGCTTTGTTTTAACATCATTCCTCCAATCTGTCCCTGAAGTGGTGTTTTGTTTCTTGTCACATTAGAAAAAAAACAAATAATATTGTGAAATATTATTACAATTTAAAACAGCTGTTTTCTGTTTATTAAATACATGTTGAAATGTAATTTATTCCTGTGATCAAACTGAATTTTCAGCATCATTACTCCAGTCTTCAGAAATCATTCTAATATGCTGATTTGCTGCTCAAAAAAACATTTCTTATTATTTTATTACACACAATATTACTGTTTTTACTGCATTATATATTTTACTGTGAGCAGAGGAGACAAAATCATAAAACATGTTGTAATTATCCCAAGCTTTTGAGCAGTGGTGTATCTGCAGATATTCTGCAGTTCTGCTGTCTTTTATTCCTTTTCATTGCCCCAAAGCGAACTGTCAGCATGCTGGAAGAATGTCTCAGACACATCAGTGTGATTTCCTGTGTGGTCATGATGAAAGGAGACTCAGAGGGATGCTGAAATGTAATCTCACACACTTTCTAATAGATTCACCACATCACACCAATGACACATGGATCAAACTAGCGCTCTTCTTATCATTCTGTCATCTTCAGCATGGTGGGAACACCAGGTATTTGCCAGTTTGAACAATTAATAAATTAAAAAATAGAAGTAACTGGATCTGTATGCAATAATAGTGTTGTTTTCCTAGACTGCACTGATGGAGTAACTTTTTGTTCTCTTTCAGCCCCTAATTGCTCTGCTGTAACGTTACTGTGCATTCTGGGGTGTTCAGATCGATTAGGCAAACATCAGAGGCAGTGGTCTGATCGGAGATGGGCATTGTGGGTAATTAGAGATTACTTAGCTTGGACTAGTTTGTATCATGACTGGAGGTCAGGAGCGGGTCAGTGCACATGGCGAACTTCAGGAGACGGCAGCCCTGGCCGGGGGAAGAGAGTGCGGAGGACTGGAGCCAGAAACAGCGAGCGAGCCGTGCAGTCGGGATGGTGGGTGACACCGCGTGCCACTCAGGAAAATTAACAAGCAGCTGTGCACCTCTGCCACAACACCTCCCAGACACCTTCAGCCACTGACCCATTTCTGAAGCCACTGTCCCAATCACAACAGGCCTTTCTGCTCAAACCGCTTTATGCAGGCTAATTAATCCTGTCTTTAATTAATTCATATGTTATACATATATATTGTACGACAATAATAATAATAATAATATATGTCTGATCACATTCGTTCTAATACTAATGGCAAACGAAGAATATTACTTATTTTCTTAATAATACGCTGTACATGCGTGCGGTGTGTGTGTGTGTGTGTGTAATATATAATATATTTATATATATATATATAATCTATATATATAATATACTTATATATCAAATATTTATGGTATTCAGAAATCAGAAAGTATACTTTACTTTTTTGTAAAATGCCTTTATCTATTATATATATGAGGACACTCCTAACACATAATGACAAAGCAAAAAACAAATATTAATTGAAAAAATGCTTCTGATGCACTTTGATTAGTACGATATATTATTATTTATTCTAGTGTAGTGTGGTTGTTGTGTGGATATAAGGTTTTTTTTTGTTACAAAAATAAATAGGTATTTTTATTATAGATAGTGATTATTTATAGTTGATCTTTGGGTTAGTAAATAAAGGAGGCTGGGGGACATTTTATTTTTTTTTTTTTTTTTTTTTCTTTTTTTTTTCGTTTTTTTTTTTTTTTTTCATGTTCTTTTTTATTTAATTTTACAAATTATTTTAGAATTTGTAATTAATTTTTTTGCTATGTGGTATAACCTTTTAATGTAGTAACTTCATTAAATCTTATAAATAATAAAAATGTAAATGTATACATAAAGCAATTCTTTCAACATTCAACACAATGATTGGACCATGTATGTTACTGATTACTAGTATATGGTTTTACAGAATAGGACATTCTGTGGTAAACGTAAAATACACCCACCACAACACACACACACAAACACACATATATATATATATATATAAATCATTTCTAGCAGGTGGATTTATCAGATCTAGCTAATCTCATTGTGAGAGAGCAGGCATGAAGAGTTTGATCGGTGTCATTTGATCAATCCCATGAACCATGTCGAGGGAAATACGAGAGGTTTCAAGACTCAGGTTTCAGCAGAGTAATTAGGTTCCCCAGTCACTAATTACCTCCATGTATTACAAGGATGATTGACTGTCATTTACGCATTTTAATCTGGATAATATTTTCAGGAATAGCAACTGTTTGTCAGAGAAATTAACATAAGTTTAAATGCTGAGATGTGAGAAGAGACTACCTATCCTGATTTTCTGATTCACCTGTAATTTCATGCAGTTTTGGAGTTTTTTGGCTTTCAGTTTTAGTTTTTCACACCATAATGGACACAAAGCTGTTTACCGAAGTCTGCATTTGAAGAAAGTGTGTTCAGCCTGACTCTCCCAGCACTCTGCTACTTCTACTACTACAAAATGCTTTAAAACGTAACCCTTATTATTTATTCATCCCGTCAAACACATCATCTAGTAACAGAAGAGGGGTTAATAGCAGGCTGGCTCAGGTTTGTTGTCAAAAGTGGCTTTAACTGTCCATGAACTTGTTAGAAAGAAAGCGTGCGGTTCGCTCGCCTCCTTAATGTCACTAACATGGGCAAACCGCTCTCTGTTAATTGTAATCCAATACGGCTGAAGTTATTTGTCCTGTCAACAGAAGGACGAGCGAGTTTGGTCCACCTCGCCACTCCATGTTAAGCTGTGGACATACATTAGACAATACACTGTTAAAAACATCTCCTAAAAACAACCCAGACTGTATTTGTTTGAAGTGCATGGATGAGAAATAATAACACTTTGATTTTCTTTTCCTTTTCTTTCTTCTCACAAAAACAGACTTTCCTTCGGCTTGAACATTTAGATCAGTAAATTGTATCACTATTATTAAATGCATGTATAAACTTTACGTACAAATACTAATGAGATCATGTTGTAGATTTGGTCTTAAATCATTAATCAAATACAAAATAGATCTTCACCAGATGATTGCACTTTATTACTCAAGTGAATTATGAAATGGCTCATAATCTGTTTCAGTCTGTAGCATGAGATAATTGTATTATGGCGGAGCAATGTTTTGATGCACTCATATTTGTTCAAAACAATTGCACATTTACAGTAATTCTCGTGTTTTGCAAGAGATGCTCTTGTAGATGTTCTAGATCTTTTACAGCAAGAACTGTTTTGTTTGAAATCCTAATTTTATGAATTTCATTTACCTCTAATTAGTATAAAGTTCCAGATAATAGCTGTGTTGTCAAGTAAATTTGTAAAATGCACATTGCTTCAAAGCATCTTTACATAATATTATTGCACGGATAACATCTTAAATTAAATGTCTCCAAAAGCTCCTCATTTACCAATATAATTCAAATAATAATAGTATAAAATTTGTGAAAAGAATGCACATGTTTTGTATATATTATAAATATTAGGATGTTTGCAATTTTTTGATTTGCAATAAAGAACTTTCATAAAAAAAGTTCTTATATATCCCTTGATGCCATAGGAGAAACCCATAGTCCCAGAAGAACCTTTTAAAATCCTTTTTACTTCAACATTTGAGAACCTTTTAAGTTAATATAAAGTTCAGGTTCCAAAAGAGCAGTTTCATAAAAGAATAACTTTGGAACAAAGAACCTGTTAGTGAATAGTTCTTAAAAGAACCATTTTAATAACCCGACGAACCTATTATAAAGACACTTTTGTGTGACTAAGAAGTACCACGGATGTTAAAAGTTCTTCATGGAACCACAGAACCAACATAAGAACCCCATACACTCTTAGAAATCGAGGTTACAAAAGGGAGTTTTCACAGCAATTCCATAGAAGAACCATTTTAGGTTCCCCGGAGAACCTTTCAGTGAAAAGTTCTTAACCATATTTCTTCTGCCAAAAAAAGAACCTTTTTCCACTATAAAGAACCTTTTGTGGAATGGAAAGGTTGCATGGATGTTAAAGGTTCTTCAAGGAACCATGAATGCTAAGTTCCCGATAAGCAGACAATTCTTTGCTGACTCTAAGGTGCTTCAAAGAACCACCGAAGAACCATTGAAGAGTGTTCACGAAACAGCCTTATTCTGTTGGACGCCCTCGTGTTTCGACATGAATTCTCATCATTATGTGGAGCAACCGTCTCATCATCTCATTAGCAGCATGCCTCCTTCTAAAATTAGAGGTCACCCTCTCATTTTGATGCTGTTTGATCATATTTATTCTGTCTATTGATAAGAGCGGGTTTGAGAGACGGGACCTGCGGTGGCAGCGTGTGTCACGCGCACGATTACGGCGGACTCCTCAGACACGCTCAGCGTTCTCGGCGCTCAGATTTTATTAATCTGTCCTTTGGGAGCTTTCCATGCTGCTCAATAACTGCCTTCAGATCCCACTAGACACTTGAGCGTGATAGAGAGCGCTTCTCTCTCACGTAGCCCCTCAGCTTCTTACCAGATTAACCGCACAATCCATTAATAACAATCTTCACCCTATACCCATCCCCCCCAGCTCATTTTGAGCACTTTATTTCAAGTGACATTAATTTGAACTGCAAATACATTGGGGGGTGTAATGACAGCACAGATATTAATTAATTGCATGTGTAATTGCAAAATTAAGTTTTGGAAAGTTGGTAATGATCTGTGGAATTACAAGATGTGCTCACATTATGAGGGAAAGAGGGACTTTTGACTAGCCGCCGCCTCGTTTTTTCTCCGGCGAAGATTCTCGCGTAATCCAGAACCGGTTACTCGGTGGCCGTTGGAGGTTTTGTATCCCTTGCTAATCTCCCTGTCATGCCTATCACTCATGTCTGACCATCAGTTTGCGGGAGAAATCCTCCATTGATTTCAACTTTGCCACTTTAATTAACTTTGGCCTCAGATAATAGGGATCTAACGCCAACTCTGGGAAAGTTGGATGAACGTTGCTAATTTCTGGTTTTGTCAGACAGTGGGCTGAATTGGATGTAAATGCCTAGTTTGAATTGTTTATTGTCCTGAGTATTTGGGAGCAGATGTGTGGTGGTCCTGCTGCGGTTTGATAGGAGGACCGCCATTGTTCGGTGGAGGGAGAACTTCTGTGGGTAAGAAGGACAGAAGTGTCATCGGGTACGTAATGGTTTATCGCAGACAGAGTCGTCCAATTCATTGGTTTTGGGATGATTTTGGTGCCACAAGAAATGTAGTTTCTCAATCGATTCAAAATCAAGAGTTACATATGCCGAATCAATCCGATTTGAGTAAAATACATCTTCTGTGTGAAAATCCTGGCTTTTTGAAACGTAATTACAACCAAAGTATGTCTTCTGTAGAAAAACTTTCTTTTGCATTAGCTCTATTAAGGGGAGACACTGCAGGCAAAAACACTGTTTTTTCATACACCTGTCAAGTGTTTTTTCAGACTAGTGGAAAGAAAACATCCAAAAGACACTGTTAAGTGTTTCTTTTATAGCACGTTATCTATTTGTGTCAATGGATTTCAATTACAATACATATTTTTAAAGGCCGTTTTCTCAAAATGAGTTTTTTCTCCTACACTGAGCCATTAATCTCCACTTCAGTAGCACTTACACACACCAGACTTTACATTTTTATTCCTGTCTATATTCTGAAGGTTTTTACAGGGATTTGTTCATATATAATTTGCTTGATAATATACAACATTTTATTCCCTAAAAAATTATGAAAATATAGTGTTTTCTATCCGTTCTAAGCATTTTCTGAAATGCTAACGTTATTTCCAAAAACCTGCAGCACTCGGGCAAACAAAAGTGCATACATCTGCTCAGACCCTGATGTGGCGCTAAGCTCTTTTCCACGTCAAAGACCGTTTTTATAAATATGAACGTTGCCGTGGATTTTTGCGTATGCACACTCTATGATCAAATCTGTGTGTACGCACGTTTTATAAATGAGGCCCCAGAAGCTCAGAACTGCTTCTAAGGAATAATTTCGAAATCATTGAAAAATTATTCTAATCTAATATTAAATGTATATTCTGAGAAAATTACAATGTTTTCTGGCGTTAGATGCATTTTAACCTGATGTAGGGGACTCAACACAAAAGAGTAGAACATTTTAAAATACCATATGACCTGTGGATGATGGATTTCTAATATAATCAATTTGAAAGAGGTATCTGTATCAATATCCACAATACTGATCTTGATAGCACTTAGAAAGCCATTAAACAAATATTTTAAACATATACTTACTTTTTGTTGAATCGACATTAAATTAGGAATTCAGTGTGTAGATATTTTTATGATTACAAGTTTTAGTGTTAGGAAAAATGTATTATGATTAATCACAGAAAATGAATAATTCGTTTTTTGATATATACAGTACCTAGGATATTCCAGAATTAGAGGACATTTTCTGTCCAACCCATAACTAAAAAAAAAAAAGAAATAAATAAAAAGATGCTCAGAAATGTGCTTGTTGTGTACAACAATGTTGTCTTAAAATACGAATCATTTTAAAAAGTGGTTTCAAATTAAAATTATATGCCATTTTCTCTTCTACCATCTTGTTGTTGACCTAATTGCATGTCAAATTTGATTTAAATAAGTGTTAAATCTGTCCTTTTTGTGTGATTGAAGTATCTTTAATAGCATAAAAACATTTTAAGTTATTCATTTATTTTGCATAATAGCAATTTTGCATCCATGTTGCATCCCACATCTTGTGTTCAATCCTGTTACTGGAACCTATTTGCTTGTTAAAGGAAGTAGAAAAACAATGTATCACATGACAAACATGATATTACATCATCAAGACATTCGTTAACAGTATGGCCAGAAAAAAAGTGAGTTCTGCCTTTTATTTTCTGTATTTTTATCATCAGCATAGGTTGTCTTCATTAATTACAGAAAATGTCAATTAAATAAGTAAAAAATCCCACTAAGATCCAGCTTGATAAACTGAAATTCAGGGCAAAATAATAATAGGAATTTTACTGATTCTCGGAAGATTATTATTTAGGATTGGTTCCAAATTAAGATTTCCATTTTTTTTTATAAAAAAAAAAGTTTGATTTCACAGCAACATTCGCAGTTTTATTCAGCTGTGTTTCTGCATGCGGTAGTTCTAGACTCCAAAGTCTCGTCATGACAGCTTACATGTTGCATCTGTGTGGTACGGACTGAGTTAAAGTCAAGGTATAGTTCCTCATTTATCTCTACAAATGCATTAGCTCTAATATGCTCTGCTGCCCCAGCCCTCGGGCAGTGAAAGGGTTAAGTGCGATGCTCCTGATAGTTTGTATGTTTCTCATGCAGTTCTGTTTACCCAGAGAGAAAGGCTTTTATTCAGGGGGGAGGCTCATCTGTTTGTTTCCCAGGAGTGTCCTCCTCTACAGGTACAAATGACTTGTTGTTCCCGCATCCCGTCTGCTTCCTTGGCGACGGATAGACGAGAAGTGCTGTGTGAGCGAGTGAGACTCGAATGTAATCTGGGTCAGGCCTGTGGCAGGCCGTAGGGACATGGACACACCTACACACACACATACAGAGGCACTCTCTCAGGCACAAAATCACACACTGGCCATGCCAGCCTCGTTCCCAGCGTCCCGTTCTGACGGGAGTGCAGGTGAACACATCCCTGTGGACCCACCACAGCTGCTCTTCACGTGTTGCAGTTTATGCAAAGTCTGTCCAACGAGAACGGCCCTTTACACTGGACGACAGAGGATATACTGTACTTACAGCTAGGTGAAAATCGAGAGCATGTGTCAGCTACTGTGCTATTGTGTGTAGCTCATCAGCACTACAGCAAAGCTAGAACACTCCCATTACAATCAACGGTATAACTGCACTGTGAGCGACGCACAACTAACAAAAAAGTACCAAAAAGTACTATTGTAGCAAAACTGTAACACTCTCATTAGAATCAATGGTATGACTGCACTGTGAGCGTCGGAAAACTAACAAAAAAGTACCAAAAAGTACCATTGTAACAAACTATAACACTCTTATTAGAATCAGTGGCATAACTGCACTGGGAGCAACGCAAAACTTACAAAAAAGTACCATTGTATCAAAACTGTAACACTCTCATTAGAATCGACAGTATAACTGCACTGTGAGCAACGCAAAACTAACAAAAAAGTACCAAAAAGTACCACTGTAACAAAACTGTAACACTCTCATTAGAATCAACAGTATAACTGCACTGTGAGCAACGCAAAACTAACAAAAAAGTACCAAAAAGTATCACTGTAACAAAACTGTGACACTCTCATTAGAATCAGTAGCGTAACTGTACTGTGAGCGACGCAAAACTAACAAAAAAGTACCAAAAAGTACCATTGTAACAAAACTGTAACACTCTCATTAGAATCAATGGTATAACTGCTCTGTGAGTGACGCAAAACTAACAAAAAAGTACCATTGTAACAAAACTGTAACACTCTCATTAGAATCAGTGGCATAACTGCACTGGGAGCAACACAAAACTAACAAAAAAGTACCAAAAAGTACCACTGTAACAAAACTGTAACACTCTCATTAGAATCAACAGTATAACTGCACTGTGAGCGACGCAAAACTAACAAAAAAGTACCACTGTAACAAAACTGTAACACTCTCATTAGAATCAATGGTATACCTGCTCTGTGAGTGACGCAAAACTAACGAAAAAGTACCCAAAAGTACCATTGTAACAAAACTGTAACACTCTCATTAGACTCAGTAGTGTAACTGCACTGTGAGCGACGCAAAACTAACAAACTAACAAACTAACAAAGTACCATTGATTGTACTGTTGATTCTAATGGGAGTGTTCTATAACTGCACTGTGTCATACTAAGAAGACACTATTTTTTAACCACAAGTCAAGAGTTTAAGTTCCAACCACATAAGTTTGTGATGCTGTTTCTAAATGTTTATTGGTACTGTGGTTTCAGGAAACACTGAATCATTTAACAACTGTGTTGGTAACGACGGAACTTGCGACCATAGTTGGCTAACAATGCTTTTGGGAAATGTACCCCAGGTCCAGCTTAGTATTACGAGCCATGAGCATTTTCTTTAGCCCTCCTCCACTCCAGCACCACCTGTCTATATCTGCTAAAGAAAAATCCTTCCTATACGCCATTCTTATGAATAAAATGCTAAAATCTTGGGAGTTGCGGTGATTGACATATTGTAAAAATTCTAAGTACCATGATATATATATATATATATTATCTATATATAATTATATATATTATATATATATATATATATACGTTCCCAACTAGTTTGCTTGCAGGGCCCATATTTTACAGTGGACACCAACTTGTGAATCAACACGGGATACCAAAAATTGTTTAATGGTCCAAAAAAAAGTAAAACATCAGACTTTTGGCTAGTAGGCTAAATCAGCAGATACATTCCAGTTCATCTTTATGCCCTTCCTGATAACCATCCATTTCTCATGGAATGTATGTACGTCAATGCTTACGCTGCATCAATGCCCACTACTGGCAGAAGTTGTGCAGTGGGTTGAATTGGAACATCCTAAGCCCTTGATCACTTGGAATCCGCTACAAATCTGATTTACTTTCTACAATTTGTTTCCTAATGATTTAGGCGGCTGCAACCAGACAGATTCAAGACGATTTTAAACCCGATTTGAACCCCCGAATGATCGGGGGGTGTGGCCTGATTGGCGGCTTGTCGCAAATGATTTTTTGTCCAAAAAATCCTCTATTGTGTGGTGTCATTATGATTATTTATCTGCTCCTGACCGAGACGGAGCGTCCCCGAACTCAAATCGTAAATATCAAACATGTTTGATATTTATGACTCTTGATCGGGCTGCCACTGACGTGATACCCACGATAGCCAATGAGAGCGAGCAAGCGTCACCTACCAGATGTTGCGTGCTTCTGTAGTTGAAACTTGGCAGAGAACATCACCCATAATTTATTTTATACTTTGTTTTTCACTGTGAAACAGAATGCGTGTCAGGAGAGCCAGCTGACAACGTCGACTGTCCTCCATGTGTTTTTCTTCTCTAGTCACGTTTGATCTTGCGAGTGTCCGTGAGATCACGTGTCACTGTGAAATCGTTCCTACAATCATCAAATGTGTGGTCTCGTGGTCTGGTGGAATCGTCTAGTGTGTGCGTTCAGAGGATTATAAGGCTAAAAATCCCCCCCCCCCCCCCCCCCCCCGTGGAATTGTCTTCATGTCTGTGGTCTCCCATGGTTTAAAAATCATTTAAGATTTGAAAATCGTCTAGTGTGTCCCAGACCTTAGTTGTTTTGCACCATTCTACATGCCTATAGGTATACTTGGGCTGTTGCGGAAAATGTTTAAAATTATGGAAAAAAACAATACAGTAAACCCTGACTGTGTAACAAACAGTCAGCTTAAGGTAGCAACAAGTAGGATCTAATTAAATCTTAAAATAACTCACATATAGCACACACTTGAGTTGTGCAGGGTTTTGTAAATCAAGCAGGATCTGCTGGGATGTCAATGTTGTGAGATATGGAGCTGTCTGACATATATATGAGTAGACTCGCTTCTTTGGTCCAAATCACGTGCTTAAGGGTCTGTCACCAGAAACTTTTTTCATCCACTTGACGAAGTGGAACACACTTCAAAATGGTGGCAAGGATTCCTGAGGATTTTACGATGAGAAAAAAAAAGTAACATGCTTTTACCATGATACAGTGGAATCTGGTGGTACCTAACTAACTAGCTAGCTAGTTAATACAAAAAAAGCCAAAAAAATAAAAGAATCTGTACAATTTGGCTAGCTCCTACCAAGTGACAATTAATTTACTTTATAGAGTTTAATTGGACATGCATCCTTTGACATAAATAACAAAAGATATGGAAAGAGTGCTGTCCCAATTATTTAACTAGTTTCATTTTATCATTTGCATTTAGCATTTTCCCCCTGCTGTTCATGATCCTATCATAACAGACCTGTAACCCGTTTTTGTGCTGTGACCCATCTTACCATCTGATACCACTGTATCATGCTACCAGCATGGTACTTCTTCTTTTTTTCTGAAGGGCACATGGCAAAACTAGAATACTCATTGTAAACAATGTATCTGCAGTCCAGACAACTGTGTTGATTATGATGGGAGTGTTTTAGTGTTGTTTTAAATATTTTGTTTTCTTGATATGTGATTTCCATCAGATAAGAGTGAATGGGGACTGGGGATGCTAAAAAACAAAAGTCCACGTGAAGGAAGATCACTGTATTGCAAGTCTTGTCAGGTTTGTCATCTCATCTTTTTATATCATTGTTTTTTTAAGTTAAACCATTTATGAAAAATTTATGTTGCGTTTTTTTGTCCCTTTGTGGCTTGACTTACGTTATGTGGGAATGAGCAGCATGAACATTTGGCAAAATGTCTCTCTTTTTCATTTTCGGAACTATGTCTTAAAAATACTCAATACTTCAAAATTGTGACTTGAGCTATTAAAAATGTAGTTTGATACAATATTCTAATATTTTTAATGTAACGCAGTATGTTGGTGTGTTTACCACCTGCATTTGTTTTACTGACCTCAAAGTTACAATAAATACAGTAAATATCCAGAACTCCTCCAAATGTCCCGAACTCCTCTGCCAGATCTAAAGAATCTGATAGAGGGATGGACCATTGCATTTTATACGCAGTTTACACCTTTTTTCTTGATCTTTGAGCTATGTAGAGATCAAGTTTCCAGCAAAAGAAAAGCCAGGGGACAGAGGAGAGGAAGAAAGCAGGGCTCTCTCAAAGCTGGTCGGGATTGAAAAGCGAGACCAGTGCTGACAGCTAAATGCGCTAATTTTCTTCTGGGAGCAGGGTTTGTCTTTCCAGTGTGGTGTGCAATCAGCAGATACCATAGAGGCCTTGTACCCTGTCCAGTGTTGATGTCAAAGGACCAGATGAGAGTGACCGGAACAGAGTAAAAGTTTAGCTTTACCTTGAATATTGTTGATGGACGAACCTGACTTTTTGCTATGTGAAAGATGGAGCTATAAGGCAATCATATTGCGTGACATATAGTTATTTTCAGAGTTAACCACTGCATCTGAGGCGGGGAAAGTTTTTCACCACTATGACACCAGTAATTTGACGTAATTGTTGCCTATTTCCAATATGAAGGCTAATATGCGTGTTTTCTACTTATAGGCTGAGAGAATACAATGGCCGTGGAATAATCAGCCAGCAGTTTTTTTTTCTTCTCTCTTGTGTTAAAGCTGCATCAGAGTAGTGATTACCTATAATATAGGCTCTTATCTGCTCTGGGTACTGCTTCATTACACCCACTGTATTCCTTACAGTGCTATGAAACCTGAATCAAAGGCCCGTTTTAAATGTTAAGAGCTAGTTTGGATTCATTTGAACTTACGGACACTGGCACACAAAGCAGCATTCACTACAGCACCTCATAGGGCCAATCGCAGCTAATTATTATATATATATATATATATAATATTATAATAAAATATTATAAATAATATATTATATACATTACTAATATAACACAATTATAAATAGATACAATATTAATTCCTTAAGTGCACATTCTGATTTTTTATTTAGACTACAGTCAAGACTCAACATTTCTAAAGAATCAAAATAAACAAAGATTGATAAGTGCTATGCTAACACTTAGTTCGGGACCAGTTCTCAATATCAACATTCAACTGATTATTAGCATGCCTATACTGCATATTTGCTGTTTATTACACATATTAAATGCCTTATTCTCATGATAATATCTCGATCCCTAATCCTACCCAATACCTTAAATTAACAACTACCTTACTATTAATAATTAATACATTTGTAATTTATTGAGGCAAAAGTCATAGTTAAAATTTGTTAATAATGATAATTGGCCCCAAATTGAAAGTGTGACAAATAAACAAAAAAAACCAATATCATCATAATAAAAATATCAATGTTAAGTTTTTTTTCACATTTTAATCTTTTATTTTCTAACAAGAAATCGGTCAATGTATATATATATGAGGAAATAGCAACATTAATAACCTTATTTTTTCCACTTTTTCTGCTTTTCATTTATGACAACAAATCAGGTCAGACTCAAAATCTCTTCTCTCTCTCTCTCTCTCTCTCTGAGATTAATATAGAAAATAATAATTAAATATACATCTATATATCTTTATATCTAAAATAATAATCCATTATTATATATATATAATATATATTATGATATATATATATATATATATCTGCTAGGTATAATACTATATAAACTAGGTATAACAATTGATCATCTTATTAATTTTATTATTATTTTTTCTCCAGTAAAGTAACTTTTGTAGTAAATGGGATGCAAATCAGATGGAATGGACTCGAACCACATCTCCCACATAACAGCTCAACATGTCAAGTGAATGTGGTATCTGCTCCACTACGACTCCAACCAACAAAGAACATTTTGATATGCTGTTATCATTTATTTAATGCTACAACTTCAGAGTTTGATATCAGCATATGTGTGCCCGAGCCTACTTCAGCATGTAAACAAGAGTTATAGAATAATAATTCACTCATATTACACATCTACTAAGTGTAGGGGGTAGTTATGGTCCCTCAGTAGTGTATAAAGTGTCACTAGGGGGCAGTGCCACTGCATAGCCTTTAGTAGTGGACAAACTAATTGATCAGGGTTTTTTTGTATTGATCGTCTGTTAACAGCCCACTCAGAGTTTGCTTAATTAACAAAAGGTGCTTTAAAAGATTGTTATATTTGAATTGGTGATACCTTTTGAGCTTATTTAGATATTAACATTGTGTACAAAAGCATTAAATGATACAAATAAAATTTTAAAATTTGGGTTTTCTTTTTTAAAGTTTTTCTGTAAAGTGAAATGTCACAGCTAATAATTGAATGACCAAACACAGAAAAGAATGCAACGTTTTTAATCATCTACATCTAAATTATTTTGCACGCCTGTTTTCAGTAAAACTGAATTGAAAAAAGCAAAACAAATCCCTGACGTTTCAAACAAAAATGCGTCAGTTTCAAAATGCAAGGATTTCCTAAACTTTCTCGGTGACATCATTCTAGTCACAGATGTTTTCTTCACTTTAAGGAGAGGACAAAACAGGGCAGTAAACCTGGGCCAGCTTGTGGTGAGGCCGTTACCCACAATTCACAGAGGCGCAGGATGGTTCCCACTAGGTTCTGGTCGGCTTGGAAACGGCAACTTATTAATCTTGTGATGGAAGGCCAGCTGCAGCCGTGGCAGTTACCATATTTCACCATCGACCTGCTTCTGCGAGCGGCTTGTTGGCGTTTAACTGGATTTCTTTCGTTTGTTCGTGTCGTACGTTTGTTCGAAGCAAAATATTCTGGAAATACTTTACTTGATAAAACCACACCGACTCAACAAGCCCCAACAAACTAGATCAACCGTGATTCAAGTGTGGTGTGTCATCCTTTCTTCGGCGTTCCCCTCCGGTTACCTCTCTCTTTAAAACCGCGCTGATTAGGTTTACTAATTCAGAGAGACTGCTTAGTTTCCAACTTTAATGATATTCCCGCGGCATATCACCCGCGGTTGCCTGGAGACCGGATTTGAGCTCGGCCCCTCATTCGATTCCCACACATCAGAGCCCTGAAAAGCAATTTTTTCTCCTCAAGCTTTTGATGCAGGCTCCTCTGAAAGCCTTCCCCCTGCTGTGTCAGTATGGGTGGGCAGAACGCGGGCAGAATGGGCCGGGAGGTGAAGGGGAGGCCTGTGGGTTGCTGGTCACACATCAAGGCCTGAAAACAAAGGCCCCGGGAACCTTCCTTACAAACACAAATTCAGCTCTCGGAAAGTAAATGTGCGAATGTGCCTCCGTTCCTTAAGGGTGCAGACATCGGCGCAGGGAAAGGCCCTGCTACAAACGCTGCTTCAGCAGCAACAGGTCGTTTGGAAGTTGGAGCCTTGATATAACTTTATGGACTTATTGATGGAAAGTGTTCGCTTCCAATGAAATTTCATCATTACAAAGTATTAACAACAACAGAAAGTAAAATGTGTTTACACTTTCTTTTTAGACAAAAAATATCCGATTTGAACATTGTGCTTCTACAAGAAATTGCCTATTGCACAAAATGTAGGGCATTTTGTGAGTTCCAGCCTTGATATATGGTTAAAGTTTTTGCTTTAATTAAATGCATTCACTTTGAGGTATTTAAATCAACTTGTACACTTTTTGCATGTTTTTAGAGGTTCATGCTTGACTTGAAATTTTTAATACTCCAAAATAAATAAATAAATAATAAAAAAAACTATTTCAGACATATGCCTTTAGTCCTCGTCCTAATACTTTTATCAATCAAGTTTTTGGGGGGGAACTTTCTAAGATGTGGCCTTGGTAAAGATTTACTGATTTATTGAAACAAAGTTTCCAATGAAAGTTCTGCACGTTGAAGTTGCTACAAACAAAACCCCCCCAAAAAAAAACAAAAAACGCAAATGTTTTTACTAGGGATGCACCGATACCACTTTTTCCAGTACTTGCCCGATACCGATATTTTAATTTTTGGTACTTGCCGATACCGAGTACCGATACCAATATTTCTATTGCATTTGTACATTTTTTAAATATTGGGTTCAGAAAACAAAATAGTAAGTATAATGTTAGTTGGTTAACTTCATTTATCAAATAGATACAGTCAAACTAACATTTATTCAGACACCTTCAACATTTCTCATATTATCACAGTTTATTTGCTATAGTTTAGAAAATGGTAATAAAATATGACAAGAATTTCGAGTTAAACTGTGTCAGAACAAACTCATCTTAAAAATGCCAGATAACTTTGATAGAAAGGTATGTAATGGATTACAATCAACCAAAAAGTATTCAGACAGCTGTTACTATGACAGTATTTACACAACTATCAATACTTTGTCGGGCAACCCTTAGCCTTAATGACAGCCTGTAGTCTCCTGGGCATGCTGTCACCCAGCTTCATGCAAACCTGAAATAATTTTTGGTCCCAAATTTTTACTGGTAGTCCACCGTATGAAGAATTTTTGGGAATCAAAAGTTTACTTTATTTTGCTGTCCTCACTTACATAAATGAACTATAGTGTCCTGCACCCACTAAAAAAAATATAAAAAATTATATCTGGTCTCTGAATAATTTTTGGTTTGACTGTATATCCTTCGGTTATTTTCACACTTAATTATGCCCATTAAAATGTATTTTACAAGTTTTTGTTACTTTCACTGTTAATTTTTTTGCTCTATGGTACATCATCTTTAATTTAATAGCATTAGAGCTGCTCCATTGCAGCGGCTCAGTACTGTAATCACGCGCTTTGCTGTAATAATGCAGGGAACCACTCGTTATAAATCTCCTAACTGTGATATTTTCAGAAATAGAAGTCGCGTTATTTTCATCTGAAATGTGCTGTGATTTATATTCCAAAGCCACTCATATGATGCAGAAACGCTCATGAAGCAAGCAAGCAAAACATGCGTCATATATTTGTACTGGTGCAGAATGAGAGGGACAAGTAGTAGGTTACAGCCTAGCGCATTTCACACAGGTTGCTAGATTCACTTTTGCCAGAAAGTCATGTATGCTTAAGGTTGAAAATAAATTATGTTTATAGTGAATGCCCCTATAAATGGTCTTATTTTTACGATTAAGTTTTAATCCAAATTATGCGTGTGCTAAGTGAGTGCACATCAAAGATCACACAACAGAATTGCGCTGTCTCTCGCTCTCTCTCTCTCTGCATTGTTTTACTTACTTGTTTATGACATATCCGACTGAACTACAAACTTTCCAGTGATGTCTGTGAGAGAGGTATATTCACTCGACAAGCTCGCGCATCTGCGCTGCCGCGCGCTCAATCCACTCAGCGTGATTTGTTTATCAGCTCGCACACATCAGCTATACAGGTGTTAATACTGAATGTTTAACATTATATTCATTGCATACATATACTTCGTATACATCCTTAATAACCTCTAATAACTCCATTCTGCTGTCTATTGTTCTGTTGTCAGTGTTTCTTTGTCTGAATATGGCACTTAACACATGCTGTGTGGTATCGGCGTTTGGTATCGGGGCATTTTAACGAGTACGAGTACCAGTACATAAGCCTCAGGATCGGCCCTATACCGATACCAGTATCAGTATCAGTATCGGTGCATCCCTAATGTTTACATATTTAGTTTTCAGGCAAAATTGTCTTTTTGAACGTTACAAGAACTTGCCTCTTGGTTAAAGTTTTTGCTTTAATCAAATGTATTCTCTATGGGCTATTTACAACAACAAAATGTTAAACATTTACACTTTTTGGATGTTTTCAGATGTTAACGAATGATATGAAAATTTGAATACTCTGAAGAACAAGAAAAAAATGACCTCTTTCACGAACAGATTCCTTTTACTACATCAAAGTTTTGGGAACTTTATAAGATGTGGTCTTGGTAAATATTTAGTTAAGGTTTTATTGAAGCAAAGTGTTTACTTCCAATTAAATTTCACTTTGAAGTGTTAACAACAACAGAAAGTGAAATGTGTTTGTACTTTACATTTTTTGATTTCTGATTTGGAAGTTGTACTTCTACAAGAAATTGTCTTTTACATGCAATTTAGAGGATTTTGTGTGATCTGGCCTTAATATATGGTTAAATGTATTCCCGGTTGCATTTATTTTATTTTTTTTACTGTACATGTCCTTACATGTACTTACCTAAGAAAGTACTGGGTAATATAAGGTAACTACATGGTTAGGTTAGGATTAGTGGTAGGTTCAGGGTTAGTACCTAGTTATTGCCCAGTTATTGTAATTACTATAATAAGTACAATGTATATAAATATGGAACAGGACTGTACAATATTATTCCCGTATTTCCTATGAGGTATTTACAACAGCAAAAGATTCAACTTTTACATTTTTGGATGTTTTCTGGTTTTAAATGGATGTTTCTTAGAGATTCAGTTACCGTTTCATTGAAGCAAAGTTTTGCTTCCAATAAAATTTCTTCCCTCCATCATTTTCAACAAAAAGTGAAATGTTCAGGAATTAACTCTTGATCTGACATTTCTGCTACTGCAAAAAACCCCGGCTCTTTACTCGTTCCCATTTTGTCCTTGTCCGTGAATGGAGTGTAAATTGTTGAGGATGTCCCTGCCACTCATACGAGAGCGTGGAAGTTTCATGTTGCGTGCAGAAAGAAAGGCTGCGTTTGTGCGCCTCTTATCGAGTCCCTCTCGTCATGTAGGCCACAAAAGTGATAAGAGCAGCCCCACCACAACAAGGAGGAGACTGTTTCTGCACATTTCCACCACAAAATAAAGTCCTCCTTCCTGGAGTATTCATGTTTGCCATTTTACTGCTTTTGTGTGTCATGATCGCTTACATGAACACACAGAGATAACTGACAGCACTTGCAGGAGGCACTCGGCCCCGCAATGATAACGGAGAATGAAACACTGGGTTTTTTTAAATGGCATGCCTGTAAAATCTTGAGTGAAATATTTTTTGTTTGTTTTTTTCAATGACAAAAAAAAAGATAATTGTTGCAAGTTTTTAATTTCTACTAGATATTAAAAATGCATTCGTAGAAAGAGTGTGAATGAATGTGTTGTAACCAATTTCGATAGTGAGGAATCGTTCTTGTGAGCACTTCAGATCCTCAGTGCTTGTAGAGTTGATGCTACATATCCTTCAGCGATTGAACTCCAAACACTGGAGGACCCAAACCCCTCCCGGGCCTGGCTAAGAACCACCTCTAGATGCCTATAGGCTGATGTCAGACTCTCAAATGAGGTCATAGATTAGCCCGGTTGCCAAGCACTGGCCACTCCAACTGCTTTCCACTCCAGTGCTCTGAAACGCTCTGAAAAGTGCCAATGGAAATTAATTAAACCCTGTTTTTGCTACTAAGACTTGTTTCTTTGGGCTACATTTTCAAGACCAGTTTCCACTCTAAAATGATTAGAACTTTCTCTTTTTATTTGTTTGTAATTGGTTTCATTCTTTTTTTTTTTGTCAAATAATGAAAAATACGTTTTAATTTTTTAATACAAGATAGAAATTTATGCCAGTTTCAGGGAATTTGTTCATCAATGCATTCAACAAGTGTATTGTGAAGCCACATCAGATGTAAGATTCAGGGATTTTTACATTTTTATGCAAGCATGTCATTTAAATTTAGAATGATAAATTACTACACTAACAAATAAGACACTGTAGATAAAATCAGATTGGAAATTGACCTTAAAATATAATGTGAATATAAAACATAATTTGCTAAAATGTACTTTTATGCATTTGGCAGATGCTCTTAACCAGTTGCTTCCAATGCAGTCAAGGTTCACATTTACATTTTATCAGTTCTTGCTTTCCCTGGGAATCGAACCCATGACCTCTGTGTTGCTAGTGCCATGCTCTACTGTTTGAGCCACAAAAGTTTACTCTCTCTCTCTCTCTCACTCACGTGTTGTCATTGTTCTGTAGTATGTTAAAATATTCTGAAATGTTGTTCCACTGAATAGTCTTGCAGCTCCTTATAAGTGATTGTAGAATTCTAAAACATTAAATATATGTAAAAGTACACATTTACATTTTAAAGGTGGGAATCAAATCCATGACCTAATGCCAGGCTCTACTAAGATTTGTTTATTCACTAGTATTAACTAGTTGATTATTAACATGCATATTGCTATCATATCAGTTGTTTAGTACTTATGAAGCCCATATTACTGGCTTATTCTGCATGACCATAAGATTTTTGGCCATGACCCATGATTTTTATTTTATGCCAAAAATCATTAGGATATTAAGTAAAGATCATGTTCCATGAAGATATTTAGTAAATTTCCTACCGTAAATATAGCAAAACTTAATTTTTGAGTAGTAATATGCATTGCTGAGAACTTCATTTGAACAACTTTAAAGGCGATTTTCTCAATATTTACATTTTTTTGCACCCTCAGATTCCAGATTTTCAAATAGTTGTGTCTCAGCCAAATATTGTCCCGCCTCCTAAACACCCCATACCTCAACGGGAAAAGCTTATTATTCGCTTTCAGATGATGTAGCCAATTCAGATTATCAAAAAATGTACCCTTATGACTGGTTTTGTGTTCCAAGGTCATATTGTCACATATTGTATGATTCAAAATTAAGCCTCTCAATACTAAACTACTACTACAACAACTGCCTTACTTACTATCATCAATGAGCAGGCAAAGCTCTCAAACAAAGTTAATAGTGAATATGTGTTTCCTAATCTAAAGTATTACCAATTCATCCTAGATTTGGAAAACATCAAGAAGTTTTATTTTTACCAAAGTGGGGAGAAATAAAAACAAACAAAAAGCAAAACCCCGCCACCCCACCCCCCTTCCCCGTTGAGACGGTTAGTGCTGGTATCTGGTCAGTGGTACACAGCCACACTGTTTCCTTGCGCTGAACATGTTGCCGGGCACAATTGTTCTCTTTATCTTTGTGTTGGGCTAAAATAGACAGACACACTTGTGGGTTTTGTGGCACATGCACTGTGATTTTCAATAGCCGTGTGTTCTTTTACTCTTGCTCTTGGTGCGAGTAGCGGCGTGAAAGCCCGAGTCTTGTGCTCTTACGTGAAGACGTGGATTAGAAGAGATTGATTGATCAGTCGGATGAACTGTTTCCTCTCCATCACTCTTTTTTATCATTGGATAAGGGGTTGTGTAGATGTAATGTGATGCCCTTTGGCTTCATGAACCATCCGACACTTTTCTTCCAGAGTCTATAAACCCATTATGGGTTTTTGAGTTACATTGTGAAGATATCTGTGTAATCTAGAGCTGTCAAAGAAAGCGTGTTAAAACACGCTAGGCTAATTATGTTTAACAACATCACTTCTTTCATCATTCCATGCGGTTCTTGTGATTTCAAGAAACTGATCGGAAACATAATTCAGAAACTGAGCATGTTTAATCAGAAACAATTTTGAGATTAATCATGGTTAAATGTTTTATCCACTGACAGCCCTACTTAGATCATGTACAAGATTTCAGTTCATTTCTTGTTAGACAAAATTATTGTTCACAGTTGCATAAAAGAAAGCCAAACAAGCTCGAAACTTTTTAAATATCGAGCCTATTTTTCAACTATACTAGCCTTTTTGAGATCTATCAGCATCTCTTGCTTCTCTTGTTCAAGCTCTTGACTTTCCACAAGTTTTATTAATCAAGATAATTAATTTCTGCAGCAAATTACAGCATTCACTCCCAGCTTTTCCTCTGAGTGAGCGCTGTTTTGACAGTCTTTCACATTGCTTGTCTTCAAGCATGATTCGCTGCTGTTTAATGACAAAGATATCATGTGGCGCATCTTCAAACATGACACTGACATGTGGTATTTAGTCAGTCATTTTGTAACAAGTAAAATTGCACTTTTATGACATTCGAGTGTTTCCTATGATGTCAACGTAGGCCACCGCTCATTAATAATGCATTTAGCCCCCAAAAAAGCGAAGAAAAAGACCATTTTAGCGAGCTTTTGAAAGTCAAAAGCAACAAAAGAGACAAAGAACCATTGTGTATTTACTAAATTAAACAGCCCTGTCATTGTGGCGGAGCGAGTCATTTTTTGAAGGCAGAAAAGTCGTATAAAGCGGCAATTTCATTCTAATTTCATTCCAATCTGTTTCTGAAACAATTGAAGTAGGCATTTGATGTGTTTATCTCAATGTGTAATTGGGTATTGTTCATCTCTGAAAAGTTTCCATCAGCGGGGAAGGAGATGGTGAAGAGAGGTTTTAACGTAGGAGGGAAATGTGCTTTAACACTTCTTATTGCATTAGAAAACTACATCTTACAATTGACAGTCAAAGCTGTTTCCAATTAATTTGAAATGATTCTTGGTTGGCTTAGAGCAAGGGCTATTTATTTATTAATTTTTTTAATGAATATTAAACTAAAATTAACCCAAATGTGTTACAGTGCCCCCCCCCCCCCCCCAAGGGTTATTTAATTTTACTTAAAATATCTGAATGCCATTACAATAGATACAAAATTGGTATCTGATTGGAGATTTTTATGAGTATTAAAAGAAATTGCTACTTTAATATGCACAAAAGTGTTCATTTTCCAATAATTGGTATCTAATTAAAGTATCTCAGATGTTTTTATGATTATTGAAAGAAAGTGTTTTTGGACACTTAATGGCTGAATGTCATTGCAATAGACACGACATTTTAAAACAATTGGTATCTGTGATTTTTTTAAAAATTAATATTAAAGGAAAGCACTACTATAATATAAATGCTTAATTTCACTTACAATGTCTGAATGTCATTGCAATGGATTCAAAATTGGTATCTGATCAGAGATTTTTAACATACACACACACACATTTTTGGACACTTAATTTCACTTAAAATGGCTGAATGTCATTGTAATAGACACAACATTTTAAACCAATTGGTATCTAATTAGAGCATCCGATTAGAGATTTTTAAGAATATTAAAAGAAAGTGCTACTATAACATTTATAAACATGTGTGTGCAGTGGCCCCAGAAAGTTTTTGAAAACGTAATTTTACCTAAAGTATCTGAATGTCATTGTGATAGATACAATTCATTTTTAAAACCAATTGATATCTGATCAAAGTATCTGATTAGAGATTTTGATGAATATCAAAAGATAGTGTTACTATAATATATACACAAGTTTTTAGACACTTCATTTTACTTACAATGTCTAAATGCAACAAACTGCAATAGATACCCTTTTTTTTTAAACCAATTGATATCTTATTTATGTAATGCTGCTGTAGCCTTTCTTAAAATTAACTACGTGTCTGAACAGTTTTGCAGTGTCTTTTAAGCAACTGTTGTGGCAGCGATTTGTAGTAGATTCATATAGGCACATTAAACAGAACAATGCATAAGCAGACTATGTTCATAGTTCAAGTCAGACGCAGGATATTTCTATTTGATGTCTGTTCTGACCGTAAAGCCGCTCCACTGAGACTGACGTATCAGGAAACAGAACTGGAATGCCACTGTTTGCTTTGCAGGTGTTTGATTGTCAACAAAAAGTCTCCTAGCAACTGAATTGTAAAGGAGAAATGATGCTGTGCAATGCTAGCATTTGTTCTGCAGGTGTACCATTATCAGCAGTGAGGATCATTTACCGTGTTTGACAAACTGCCTCTGCCAACGACTGCTAAACAAGTCATATTGGCATTTAATGTCAAACTTTGGCTCACTAATACAGTTTATTGATACAGTCTGTCACATTCATCATACACACACATCCCAAAGAAATCTGAGTTTTAGAGTAGGAAAAAAACAGAATGTGATTGTTTGTTTAAATGTATTTATGTATTTATTCATTTATTAATTTAAAACATATTTTTATTCATTTATTTAATTTAAATATTATTTATTTATTTAAATGTATTTATTTATATGAAATAAATAGTTTTTCTCTATTTTATTTATTTATATTTTTACTTTAAAAATATTATTTATTTATTTAAAATGCAGTTATCTATTTTAATGAAAATAGATTTAAAAATATTTATTTATTTATATTAAATATATTTTTATTATTTTAATTTAATATTTTTTTAAGATAATTTTATTTATTTACATCAAAATGTATTGATTTATTTATTTTTGTTTTTTTTGTTTGTTTGGACCTTCGAATTTAGTTACGTAAGTTCAAGAGTTTTTGGGATTACTGCATAAATGAATTTCTCAAGTATGTGGTATAAAGGAGGCCTGAAAACTTGAATCTCCACATCAACTGTTACATATAATAAGTTTGGGAGATGATATAAACCATGTCACTATGGAAACGAAATGAAGAGCCTTGAGAACTGCAAAAGCATTACGTAATGTACTCAGAAGAGTTGCCTTCCTGTGTATCCTTGAGCACTCCGATTGATGCATTGCTAACATTTCCATGAGCTCTTCTGTGATGGCATCAAACGTTTGTTTGTGTGTTTGTGTTAATGTGTGTTTTAGTGATGATCAAGCAGCGCTGACCCATCCACATCGCCCTGCACAGGTGGCACACACACACACACACACACACACACACACACACACACACACACACACACTCTCTGTTTCTCTCACACACACACACACACACTGCCCACAGCTTCACGCACACTCATGACAGCATCTTAAGCAAATGCAGCTTTGTGTACATTTCTCAAAGTAACTCTGGCTGGGCTGTGGGACGTCCCGTGGGTCTGGGGTCTCACTGAGCTGGATTAGGGGGTTACATCCCTGGCGGCACATAGGATAATTGACTCCTGCAAATCAACTTGTGTTGTGAAGACACCATTCAAAATAACTCAAGTGACTTAGTTCTTCCCATTTCTGCCAGTCAAAATCACCTGCAAACTGATCTTATTTGATATTAATTGCATTTGTATTTCATTATAAAAAATTTATTAGAATTTTAACTCAGTTGAAAGTACATTGTTAAAAAAAAAAGCACCATCAGAATTCTTAGGATGTGTAATGTTTCAATAATATATGCTTTGCTTAAAAAAAAATCTTAGAAAAGAAAAGGCCAAAAATAATCGAAATTTAATTTAAACTGTGCAATATTTTATTTCTAAATAATGGTAGTTTGTGAGAACTGTCTTTAATATAAAGGTCAATAAATTTTAGTATGTTTACTGAAATACAGTAAAGAAAAGCTAAATAATTTGTGAATAATTGCACAAGACAAAAGACATGAAAAAGAACAAAACAATCAAAAACAAAAAAACTCTAAACAAAAACAACAGAAAACACAAAATAAACATAAAACAAAACAAAAAATAAAAACAAAAGTTCAAAACAAATCACCAAACAAAAACAAACCCCCACAAAAACACAAAGCAAACCACATATCAAACATGGCAAACAAACCACAAAACAACAAAAACAAATGCAAAACAAAAGGTATTCATCCTAAAATAGGTTTTAGTTAATACTAAATATTTCTTATTTTCCTTTTAATTTGAAGCTGATATGTGATGTGTTTTGACGAGATTCATCAATTTAGGCATATCCACAAGGTTTGGCTTAGAGAAATGTACAGTTTTAATCTTCCTAAACTTTTAAAAGCCAGTAAGATGAGCCATTAGTTAAGGATTAATAAAGGATAATAAATAAATTTGACATGCCTGCTGTTAAAATGGTTTCAGATTAATGATCTAAGAGGCTAGATAAAAGCTTAATCCACAGGTGTGCAGGTGTAAAGAAGAAAATAATGACTTGAAGCCAAACACTGAATTTAACAATATATCACAAGTTGCCACTGAAATGGGGGTTATTTTTGATTAGCACTTATCAATATCATTACAAGACCAATCAAATTAGAGGAGCGGCAGAATTAGCGCTCATACAGGACTGTGGTCTCCATGGCAAACTAGCAGTATCCTTTCTCTCCAAACGCTGGATTTCAAAAGAAGGGCTATTATTTGCTCAGTATGTGCCGCTAATCCTGCTTTATCTGCATGGACACCACCTGAAACACTTTGATCAGAGATAGCAGTGTTCAGCCGCTGTTTATCCACAGATGGAGGGGGGAAAAAGAGAAATACTTGCATTTAACTCCACCCATGCCATGAAAATGAGAAGATCCTTTTTAAGGTTGTTGATTAAGCCCTGATGTAATGAAATACATCTCTCCTCACTTGCTCTCTCTCTTTTCCTGTGATGTTTTTCCACAGCAGACTTCTCCACCGGGGATCACATGGAGTTTCGTTTGATTTCATTACGGGGGTTGATGTCATTACTCAGCGTTAGCTAGCGTTTCTGCCTGCAAGCTGTTTGACATTTACCTGAGTGAGTCAGAGGTGATTCACTCGCCCCTGCAGGTGTGACACACACTGTAAGTAGGCCACACAGTATCACCAAAATTACAGACTCACTATGCCACAGATACTAATAAACTGTTGATAAATGCATATACTATAATAATGAGTGCTGCTTTTGCTCATAGTTAGGGTTAAACAAAAATATAGCCCTAAGTATTAGTGTTTGGTGTGTAACTCATCCCGTCCCATACAAAAAAAAACACCAAACAAAAGCAAAAACATAAAACAAAATACAAAAATAATGCGTGTTCAAAATAAAAAAAAAAAAACAAACAAAAACACAAACAAACAAAAACACCAAACAAACAAAAACAAAAATAAAACAAAATAAAATAAATAAAAAACAAAAAAAGCACAAAACAAAACAAAAAACACTAAACAAAATAATATACACACACACACACACCACCACCACCAACAACAACAACAAACACAGAAACAAAATAAAAAAAACGCAAAACAAAACTAAACTAAGAACAGAAAAAACACCAAACAAACAAAAACAAAAATAAAACAAAAATAAATAAAATAAATAAAAAACAAAAAAAGCACAAAACAAAACAAAAAACCACTCCTAACAAAATAAAATCACACACACCTACACACACATGTCTGGTTTACTATCCTTGTGGGGACTCTCCATAGGTGCAATGGTTTTTCTACTAATCCTAACCCTAACATTATTGGTCCCGTTTGTGCTACAGACATGAACGATACCGCAAAATGTGTGGCTTGTTTACGAGAGGTTTCTTTTCTGAGTGATTGGATTAATGAGTTTCACCTGGGGAGGATAAAAAAATCTGCTGAGAAAAAAACAAAAAAACACAGACTGAAGCCCTACGCTGGGCTTTGCAATGTCCAGCTTTACGATAAATATTTACACCTGTTGCACCAACTAAAACTACGACCAGGTGCAACTACGCCCGGCGCAGACGATCGCGTCCACACCAACACATTCTCCCGCAGTGACAGCTGAGACGCCATTCACTCTGCATTGACTACAACTACAAAAAATAAAGAACTGAATTGCTCAAGACATCAGAGCAAGTGAAGCCAGCGTGCCATGATTTCATTCAGTAAACGTTTCCTAACACATTGTCATGACAGATTTTGTTTTATGTGTTTTACTGACATCTTTCTGTGGTTAAAAAACAGATTGAGTGATCACATGAGACATCATACATTTCAGTAAGTTGTTGTTTCTTTCAACACTTTTCTGATGTTCATTCATGTTTATTTTTTGCTATAACTAGTAGTAAACAAATCACTACTAGTTATAGCAAAATCTCAAATCAGGAACAGACGATCGGTTCATGTGCCGCTTGAACTAAGGCACAACAGCGAACGCCACGAGAGTGCCAAAAACACCTTTATAGTTTGTATTTTGTGATAAAATTGACAGAATATGAAAGCTGATACTTTATTTCTGATTAAAAGTAACAAAGCCGCCACAAAACTTTCGGCAATTATTGGATGGCAATCAATGAAAGGACTTAAAGATGTGAAATATTTCCAAGCATTAATACTGTTCCTCCAACGTAGATGTCGCACTCAGCTAAATGGTACAGTTTCTTCTAATAATCCCAGATCATATCTAATATTTTACTGCATTACATACAGAAATAATCTATTTTGTGTTAGGTCTATTACTGTCTGCAGTGTGGTATAGCCCAATATATACCAGTGTGGTATATATTAATACAACATGTATTAATTCTGCGCATGAATTAAAGCGCATTTTACATCTAGCCTAGCCTTACTCTAGAGACCAGAAATATGAGAGTGAGATAGAATCTTTTGACTTTGGCTTTTTAAGTAATATACCAGTAATATATCAATAAATCATCAGGATGGCTGATTAACAGAAGTGGATATTTAGCATGATGTCAGATCCAGTACTGTGTAAAAAAATAATTTGTGTAAAAAAATAAGCTATCATATCAGCATTATATTGGTCATCGGCAAGCCTGCTCTCAAGATATTGATATCAATCAACAACTGCTAGTAACAGCCCAAAACAAAACACCCCTTAGCACACCAGAACACCACCCATTTAGAGCAACAGCAAAGCAAGGGTGCTATAAACCAACTAGAATACGCTGTTTGAGCAACTCCTGACCATAACAACCCTTTGGCAACCACACATTGTGGCTGAGGGGATGTTATTTTAGTCTGTTTAACTTACGTTGCTATAACATGTTCACCGTTTGTTGTGACTAAATAGTGAGGTCTTGATGATCCAATGAGCATTCTGTAAACACACCACCACTGGCAGACAAGTCCAAATCTAAAACACAAATATTAGGAGTTCAAAAGCGCAGTATCTTTCATTTCAAAAGAAGACGTCTGAGAAGCTGAATTTTCCTGGTTAATAAATCACAAAGCAGCAGATAAAGACATTTACTTAGTTATAAAATGTGAGACACTATTTTAGCTGTACAGTGCGACACTGCTGACCTTCATGAACTGTTTGGCTACATTCACTCAGTGTTTGGGTTTGACAGCCATGTTTACTACCCAGTGTGACTTTCAAAGTGTCCCAAGAGACAAGACTAAATAATCTGTGTATGAAGTCAATCAATTTCTTGTCAAACCCTGCTTTTGTGCACAAGTTTTAAGCTCCCCTTTCCTTGTCATTGTGTTATGTCGCTATGAGAGGCGCGTGAACATGCCATACCGTTTGCCAAGCCAAAGACCTCAGTATGCTGGTCGAGTAAAGAGCCCCGCACCCGGAGGGTGAATTTATTTGGCACACACACTGATCACGGGGCCCTCGAGGACTGGGGCACGGCAGTGCCGCTACCGTCTCACACCGGGGTGCTCGTGGACGATGCACAAGCCGTGAACGTGACGTGGTGCAGATCCCTGTCTCCCTGGTGCCTCTTCAGAAGTCTTGAAATACTAGGGAAGAACCAATCGTTAATGCCGCCCTGGAGTCTGGGCCATGTGGCGTACTAAGCCTGGTGCTCTCTTCTCCTGCTTTTTGAAACGGTCTACTAGCGGGAACGAGATCCGAGTGTTTTTTGCGCCACTTCATCGCCACACAGGTGTTGTGCTTTTGTGATCAGTGTGGCAGCGGCGTTTCCAGGGCGACGTTAATCTGGACTCGGGATACTCGCCACATTCCCCCCCCCTAGGCGGCGCCCCTGCGTCTGTGCGAGTGAAAACTGACAATCGTATGTTAGGGCGTATTAGCGGGGGGGGGATTACTGGTTACCTGGTCCAGGACTTATGCTCCACCGGACAGACCCGCGGAGCGAAGACCGTCCGCATTCCCCCCGTGATGGCCCCGCACAGATGTTGTAAATGGAAAGCAGAAGTCCTGGATGTGCGAGCCAACCACCGTGTCACACCCGGCGTTTGTGTCCTTCGCCCGACGGACATCCACGGCAGGAGCGCCCATTGTGGCCTAGCTGATGGTATCCGTACACGAGGCTTTGAACCGGCGGACCCACAGGTAATAATTTAACTCCAGGACTGCCCACTTTATGGCTAGGGCCTCTTTCTCCAGGGTGGCGTATCTGGTCTCCGCGGGGGAGAGTTTCCGGTTGATGTAGACTATGGGGTGTTCCTCTCACTCCCGGAGCTGGGAGAGGACTGTCCCTAAACCGGTGCCGGAGGCGTCCGCATATAGGTTGAAGGGGCAGCCGAAGTCTGGGGCATGAAGGACCGGGGAGGACGTCAGGGCCGTTTTGAGGGCCTGGAAGGCGGCTTCGGTCTTGGGAGTCCAGTCTATCCTCTCCGGCTGCACCTTCTTGGTCAGTCTGACAGGGGGCAGCGCTATAGAGGAGAAGTTCGAAAATTGAGATATGAAGCATCAGATTGAGTAGCCCGCCAACCCAAAAAGGCCGCAGATGGGTTCTTTGTCTGGCGCGGAACGCTATGGGATACTCCTTCACCGCCTCGACCGTTTTTTTCTGGCGGCATGATGAGCCCTCTTCCAATCATTGCTACCCCAGGGTATTTGGCTTATTCGGGTGAGGAGCCGACAGTTCGGTGCGCCACTTCTGGGGTTGCGCCGGTAAGTGATCGCAGCCCGACGGTAGCTCCTGTCGTCAACCACCCTTCAGTCCTTAGACGATCATGGTGAGTCTCCAGCGGCCTGGATTTCCGCCGCATCAGATGAATGACCGACCCATCGCATTACCAAAGTACGCACGCGAGGGCATAGGCTTGGTGGGGCCGGAGCAAGATATCCATCAATCACTGCGCGCATAGGAACGGCACTGGCCGGGCGCCACCGCGCTTAGGCCGACAGGGTAGCACCCGTTAATGCAGTGGCGCATTGAGGAGTGATAAAAGGCTGTCTCTCGGGGACTCGGACAGGTTGGACCTGCGCAGTAGCATGTTCTTCTGGTGAGTGGTCGCAAGGTCTGCTGATGTAGCTGAGCCTTGCCTGGACAGCGGCGTCCAGCGAGCCTCATACCACCCGCGGCAGGATAGCCGCATCAAGAGCGCCGAGACTTGGTTTTGACCTTCCTGAAGTCGTTACAGACCGGAGGGTGTGCCGGACTTTGGAACCATCTACGATTGGCGCGCCTGAGCCAAAGGGGGATGCCTACGGGCCGGGGCTCGATGATGTCCCAGGTGCGAGCCCTCTCTTGATTTCCTCCTCTCTAGCCGGCCGGCGAGCTTCNTGTAGGCCGAAGGGTAGCACCAGTTAATGCTAGTGGCCATTGGGAGTGCTAAAGGCTTTCTTCTCCCGGGACTCGGGGGACAGGGCACCTGCCAGTAGCCTTTGGCGATCCGGGGCCTCAGGCGCATGGCTATACCGTCAAAGGCCGTGACTTGGTTGACCTTCCTGAAGTCGTTACAGAACCGGAGGGTGTTGTCCGTCTTTGGAACCATCACGATGGGGCTGGCCGACGGGCTACGGGAGGGCTCGATGATTCCCAGGTGGAGCATCCTCTTGACTTCCTCCTCTATAGCCGGCAGGCAAGCTTCTGGTATTCGGTAGGGCCGCTGTCGGACTACGACTCCTGGTGGTGTGCGGACCTCATGCTCGATGACCGTGGTTCTACCCGGGCTCTCACTGAACACATCCCGGAACTGACTAACCAGGGCCTCAAGCTCCGTCTTCTGGGTCGCCGACAGCTGCGGTTCCATGTCCACTACTGGGTTGTACTGCTGAGTGGGCCCCGGTATGGGCCCGCGGCCAGTTCCTCGGCCGGGAACGCGCGGGCGACTTTTTTTTAGCAGTTGACCTGGTATATTTTGCTCGTCCGTCGCGGCCCCGGTTGCCAGCACCCGGTACTCACCGTCCCATCCGTTCCACTAGTGGTGTAGGTTACCTGCCAGGTCGCCAGAAACTTGCACCCAGCTTTCGGGACCAGTACCACCACTCGATCGCCGGTTGGAACTCCCGGGCCTGGGCGGGCCGGTTGTACAGCCGTTGCTGGGCGCGCTGGGTGGTAACTAGATGTTCCTTCACCAGCGGCATGACCCAGTCTATCCTTTCCCGCATCTCCCGCACGTGCTCTATCTAGTCATCTTCACTAAGTGGTGCTGGCTGGTTCTCCCAGGCTTCCCGAGCTACGTCCAGAAGGCCCCTGGGCTGTCTCCCAAACAGCAGTTCGAAGGGGGTGAATCCTGTGGAGGCCTGCGGCACCTCTCTGACGCCAAAGTGCATGTACGGGATCATGAGGTCCCAGTCGTGCCCATCCTCGGCCACCACTGACCTTCTGTCAGCTCATCCCTTGCTGAGCCCTAGTCTGGTTTGTGAGAAATCCCGTGCTCTCTACCAGGCCTCCGGCGCGGGTGGTAGAACACGCGTCCTCAATTGTGTGACCTGAGGAGGTGCCTAGAGTCCGCCACTGAATCCGGGACATGAAGGGGGGACCCTGGTCATCATCTTTCCTTCTCTGGGATCTTCCCGACGCGGCCGCGGCCAGCAGAACCAGTTCGCTTCGTCCTCGCGTTTTCTCTTCCCTCTGCTCTTCTAGCGTGGGTCGGTGCGCAATTTTCTTGGCGTTATTCGCCGCGCAACCATCGCGAGTGGAAGGGCGTCCCGTACCCGGGGGTCGGTTCCTTAGACCCCCTCACGCGGGTGCTCAATCCCCAGGGCAGACTTGCGCAGGGGTCTGCCACCAATCCACTGCCGCCCCGCTTGCTCGCGCGGAATGGCACACGCGATGACGGCCACAGTGAATGAGCGTTCCGGCGGAGGGGCGCGACTGAGACTCGGCTGGGCATGAGGTAGACAGCGCACGGCAGAAACCGTCAGTGTACCTCGGTTCCCGCCGATCCAGGTGGGCAAGGGCCAGTGAAAACGTCAAAACCGGCATGAGCTGGACGGATAAATTGTTGGCTCCTAGGTGTTCCGCCATTGGGTGGCCGTGTGCCAGCTTCATGACCGTCTCCGTCTTGGTGGTAGGCATTACCAGGAGGAATTTGTCCTCCCCCCGTCTGTGGGCGACACAGTACAGCAGACCATTACGTATCACAAAGTGAGGGAGGGGGTGAGGCCCCGGGAGCCTGTCTACCTCATCAATGCGGCGCACTTGATCCCAGCAGTTCCGTAGGCGGTCGTCCTCGCGTTGTTCCCTTCCGAACGAGCCCCCGGTCGTGACCTGGGAAAACACATTGAGGTAGACAGATGGCAGGTTAGGAGGCTGATACTCACCCTCCCTCTCGCTGTCCGTTGCTAGGTAGGCTGGTCTCGGGCTGGGCGGTCCCCGACGGTTTCTCCGTGGCCCGTTCCGGGCGGTACGGCGTGGTGTCCTGGGTCCGAGGAGGAGCTTCTGGAACCCCGCCCAGTCCCGTCCCAGGAGCAGAGGTACAGGGAGATCCGGCACAATGCCCACCTCGATGGCCCAGGTCCCGGGCTCCGCCGAGATCCGCACCGTCCGGGCCGCTACCCAGCGGGTGTCTCCGTGCACGCACGTCAGCGGCAACTGGGATTTCTGCTCAGGCCTGGGTCGTACCAGGGACGGTTGCACGGGGTGACTGACCTGCCGTAGTCCAAGAGGGCCAGGGGGGGGGGGGGGGGGGGGGGGGGGGGGGGTGGACGGGCTTCCCTCCAGTTGTCCCTCCTGCTGGCCCGGGGGACGTCCGTCCTGGTGCAGGACACACCCCGCCATCCATGCCCGGGCCGTCGGAGCTGGGGGTTCCGTGGGCATTGGCTCATCCGCCCCGTCGGGGACCACCGGTCTGCTGCCTGGTCGCGGTGCACCTTCGAGCGGACGCCGCTCCATCACCCTGCGGGGCGCCAGGCCCGCTCTCTCCCCTGCCTCGCGGGCGTTCGTTGCCACCGCCAGCTCGCCCGCCTGTGTTCGACCGCCTCTACCAGACTGTGGACGTCCTGGGGGTTTCGCATACTGACCGGGCGCCTCAGCGGGCGGGGCAGGGCCCGTAGCAGTCGGTCGATGAGTACTTTCTCAGCCACCTGGTCCGGGGTCGGAGACCCCGCGAGAAGCCACAGGTGAGTCAATCGGGCCAGTTGCGCGGCTTGCGCTCTCACTGGCTGCCGTTCATCATAGGTCCATTGATAGAACTGTTGCGCCGCCCCCATGGGCGATAGGCCCACCCGGGCTAGGATTTCGGCTTTGAGCTCGTCATACTGTTCGTTCCGGGGTGCCCTCAGGGCATAGTAGGCCCGCTGCGCTTCTCCGGTGAGGAAGGGGCGATGATGCGAGCCCTCTCTTCCTGGACCCACCCCTCCCGGGCCGCGATGACCTCAAACGTGTGGAGGTAAGCCTCGATGTCGTCGTTCTCGGTCAACCGGACGAGGTATTGGTGCGCTCTGACCGGTGCTTCCGGGAGGGGCAGGCGCCCCGCCACGCTGGCCTGCAGCTGTTCCACGACCCGGTCAGTATATTCCTGCCGGGCGGCCAGTCGCTCTGTAAACTGCTGCTGGCGGGCCGAGAGCTCCGTTAGGCGGCGGATGACCTCTTCCATGTGTCCCGGGGAAGAGAGCGGTTTCTCCTAGAAAAAGCACAGATATCTGGTGTGGTGGGCTCCAGGGATAGCACCTGGCCGTAGTACCCGTTCTGACGGTCTCAATTCAACACACGTGTTGCTGCCTCGCATCCTCCACCATAGGGCGCGAGTGAAAAAATGGCGAAAAAAAAACCCAAACCAAGACGCGGTCGGCGAGCCCCGAGTGAGTAGTTGCCTCACGGAGCACACGGCCCGCATGACGGGTGCTCTGCCCCGCTCACACTCTGGTGCTCGGGGTGAAGGGACGTGTGTGGCAAGCCCGTCCCTGGGGGCCCCTCAGAGTCTGTGGAATAAGGAAGAACACAAGCGTTAATGCCCGCCTGGAGCGCGGGAGCTCCTCGCAGCGCGTCGTGGGGTCTCTTCTCCGGGCGGTTCAGGCCAGCCGAACGAGCTCCAGGCGCCAACTCAATCGCGCCACACAGCGGGTTGTAGTGACTACAGGGCTATAACAACAAGCGTTATTTTACACAGGGCGACCTATGCTGGGCGAAGATAGCCACAGGTCGGGAATACAAGTGTAGGAGCTAATATGAGGCTGCGCTGTTGCCGTCCGGCCGATTGGGGCACCCTTATGCATTCCGACGACATCAGGGGTCGTTCTTGCATCAGCCCTAGTTCTGGGGGACTTTGCGCGAAGATGGTCGTGCGAAGTGGGGGGATCACAGAGCAGCACATGCTCAAACCAACCATTTTGGGGGCACAAAACGAAAAATAAAAATCGGGGACTGGAATAAGCACGAAAAAGAAGACTTTGCTCTACGCACATCACTTACTTTCCGGAGAAGGAAAAGACACGCCACATGTCAACAGAAAGAAAAAATCCTCCTGTGGAATCTAACTTGCGGCAGGAACTGGCGGCAACGGCTACAAGATTTCGCGAAACATAGTTTACTGGCGAACTTCCAAGAAGTTCCGAGCGACCGGTCATCACCCGGCCCCCTCAGCAGACACCGGCCCCGTCAGTCCCATGAATCTGTGAATCTCAATAGTTTATACCAAGTGTAGAGGAACATGCTGAAACTTATTGTCACACTAATCGATGGCACAAACAGGAAGCGAGACCCAAAGGCAGTAGAGACATCAGATTGTCACGAGTTTCTCGTATTGCTGCCGTAGCATCCTCTACCCCAGTTTCGGCTATGACAAGGCTTGTGAATACTTGTATTCTACCACCCCCTATACATCTTCAGAACAGATTTGAAGCATTAATGAATATGGGTGAGGAATCCCCAAATGTGATTAAACATTGATCGGATCAGCCAGCAGCTAACATCTCTACTAACAGGCGTTCAAGGTCGAGCAGACAGCGGCTTTTCAGCTCATAGCGCAGCCGGCCCATGACGGTCCATTATCAGAAACATCAGTAGCAGAAATTCAACAACATGCTGCTTTCCTCAAGCAACAGTTTCTGATATGAACAAGGAACTTTGGAAAATTCTGATGAAGCACAAGACTGCAAATCGAATAATCATCCATGTGGGGAAGAATGATATTTGGAAAGAGCAGTCAGAACTCCTTAAAAAGGATTTCAGTGAACTCTTTGAAACACTTTGAAGACTTAAAGTTCATCGTGCATCAGTGGACCGCCTTTTTCCCAGCAAGGGGAAATATTTTTGTTCGGACGTGTGATTGGGCTGAACACATGGCTACTAAGAATCTGCAGCTTAAAAGGAGTCAATTTCATCGACAACTTCAATATTTTCTGGGGCCATAGACAACTGTTTAAACTGGATGGCCTCCACCCAAACAAACTTGGTGCAAGAATGCTAAAGGACAACATCTACTTCTCCCTCCGTCATCCTTCAGTAGTGTGTGCCAAACTACTCAACCTGAATGGTACACACACACCTGGACAGAGTATGAGTGACGACAGGACTTCATATCAGCTTCCGAGTCATCATGTGGCTGACACATCCCACAAGGACACTGATAACACCACGCAGCCACAATAAGCACTGCTCATGGAAACTATCCCGGTTGAGCCCGACAGGCTGTTACGTATCAGAACAGCTCCAAGACTCAGCATCCAAGGACTACTTTCTGGAAAACAGCCAGGGAAGCCAGGACAACATTTCACAGCCACCGGAAACACCAGAGACAGCCCATCTCACCAGACACATTATCTCTCTCTCCAGCATCTCCACTTCTAAGTTTTTCACAGAAAATGGAGGAACTGGTTTATTCTGGGACCAGACTCTCCCACTCTTTTTCTGCAAGCCCCCAGATATCAACTAAAAAACGGCGGGCCCACAACCACCAAAGCCTGTGGGCCCAGCTTGTCCTCCTCCCCCCGGCCCCACAACGCCAGGCCCAAACCGCCATCTGCTGTAGGTGAACTAAAAACAACGTGAATCAGCTCTCAGTGATATGTGTCGGGTCCCCGCTATAATAGCAGCAACATTCACAAATGTTTACAGAACAAGCGGGAACCCAGTGTGCCTGTAGTTTTCTCTATTTCTGTTTTATCATGTGATAGAAAGTCTAAGGCCTTCTTAAGCCGTACGGCTGACTCATCTAATCTGCTGCCTATTATGCATCAAACTAAGATTGTTGAGACACAGAGTAATGCCATCAAGTTAGCATTTTTTAAACATTCGCTCACTAAAAAATAAATTATTTCTAATCAATGACTTAATAACCACAAACAACTTGGATTTTATGTTTCTAAATGAAACATGGCTAGAAGACAGCTGTATTGCAACAGTCCCCAATGAAACAGCCCCTCCTTCCTTTACTTTTATAAGTGTTTGCAGAGCTGTTAGGAGAGGTGGATGTGTAGCTGCTCTATTTAAAGATGTCTATCAATGCAAGCAAGTGTCATTTGGTCAGTACTTGTCTTTTGAATATCTAGGGATTGTGCTGAAAGATGCTCCACGCATTCTGTCTATCATTATTTACAGGCCTCCAAAATACTCTCCAGCCTTTGTTGAAGTGTTCACAGAAATGCTATCAATGATTTCCTCAGAGTTTGACTTTTTTGCTATTGCAGGGGATTTTAATATTCATATAGATAATGCAGAAAACAAAACTACGAAATAAATTATAACTGTTTTAAACACTTATGACATGATTCAGCATGTGCATGGACCCACACAAAATCGTGGACATACTCTAGATTTACTGATCAGTAGGGGTCTAAACATTTCATCCGTTGTTATTATGGACATAGCACTATCTGATCACTTCTGTATTTTATTTGATATATTGATCTCTGTTACCACTGAATCTAGATCTGTCTCTGTCAGAAAGAGATGCATTAACGAAAACATTAGTGTGCTATTTATGGAGGCTATATCTTTAACACCTAGCATTTCTGCAGACTCTGTTGATCGTCTCCTTGATTCCTTTAACTCAAAAGTTAAGAATGTTATTGATGACATTGCTCCTTGAAAATCAGCAGAAGCCTGGCAGACGAAATCAGCTTGGAGAAAATCACCAGCAGTTTCAGAGTATGAAAGACAATGCAGAAAAGCTGATCGGATATTGTGGGCGGAAGACGAACTTGAAATTCACTATCGCCTATATAAAGACGGCGTTCGTGCTTTATGTGGAACTAGGCAAAGCAGACAGTCATTCTTCTCAAATGTATCAACAGTAACTTAAACAACCCCGCCACTCCTTTTTTGCTACTGTTTAGAAACGGACAAACCCCCCAAGTCAGACGGCCAGGAAATGCTCTCTGACAGAAATGCAATGATTTGCTTCCTTCTTTTTTCTGCGAATCAATCAATATCATGAAGTGACGATTAGCCACACATACCAAGTTATGCTTGCCACAGCCCGCTGCTGAGTTTCTCAACTCTTCCTTTTTTCATCTATCGCTCGCACCCATATGCTCCTCATCATTTCGCTATCCGCGCCTACTGTGTGCTCCCCGCTGCGTTTGTCGTGGAGCGTTTGTGCTATGCCTTCCTTTACACTACCACCATACACTTTTCTGCGGTAAGAAAAAGCTAACGTCACCTTGAAAGCCGTGGCCACCGGCTGCGACACCATCGTTTGCCAACACTGATTTCGGGGCATAACTACAAGCTGCCGGCCCCCGCCCTCCTCGGCTGAACTTTCTCGGGTGGATCTGATCCGGCGAACGCTTGCTGAGAAAGGTGGTTGAATTCCTTCTTCTTTTTGCCCTTCTTGCCATCATGTCGGCTGTGGATCCTCACTCCGCGCCGCCAACGCCCCGAAAACTTGCACGTGGGGATAAATCGCATGCTGAAAACTCAGCGACTTCAAGCACTTGCATGCACTACCCAGAGTGAGCAACTCGATAACCTCAATAGCAAAGCGGCCTTCGTGAGGAGGGCAAGACATAGATGGAAAGGGATGCCGGGCTGAAAAGCAGCGGAACAAATACGTGAAACTGTCAATAAAGGAAGACCGGACAATTGGGAAGCCGGTGTCCCCCGACCCGAATCCAGCCCGAGACAGTGCGCCTTAAGATAATAAATGATCGTCGCTTTAAAGGCTCGATGCTGGAAAAGATCCATTGCGGGGTACTCACCGAGAGCTCCGCGTGCTGCGGTTGACACTGTCGCAAACATACCTCTAGAGAGACTGGAAAGGTGCGGTCGCACTTCCACATTTCTATCCTCTCGTACTCTGGGACAGGAATAAAAAAGGTTTCTCCAGGTGTCATTCTTAAGAGAGAGAGTTATATGCTAGTAATAGGAAAGCATAAGCTAAGTGACTCCTCTGCATTGCGGAGCGCCCACAGGCTCCATTTACTTGCACCCCTCTGTTTTACCACCCAGCCCTATCACGACACCGTCAGATTACAGAGCCGTATCCTCCAAATGACCTTACAGCCCCAGGGATCCCCTCGTTCAATGTATTGAGGCTATGAACAGGTGGCTCCGATGCCAGAACTTTCGCTGCGTTGACAACAAGTAAAAACCTGAGTTCATTGTCCATTGAAAACAAAGAGCGGCACGCTTCTTCAAGTTGATGCCATACCTTGACTCTAGGGGCCCGATACACCGAAAAATTCAAGTCAAGAATCTTGGTGGAGTCAGACCTTAGTTTCAGTTGTCATGTCAAAGCAGTAAATAAATCAGCATATTATCATCTCAAAAACATTGCAAAAATTAGATGGTTTTTTTTTTCCAGTCAAGACTTGGAGAAACTTGTTAATGCCTTTATCACGAGCAGGGTGGATTATTGTAATGGTCTCCTCGCACGCCTTCCCAAGAAGATCATTAGACAGCTGCAGCTCATCCAGAATGCTGCTGCCAGAATTCTGACTAGAACCAGAAAATATGAGCATATTACACCAGTCCTCAGGCCCTTACACTGGCTTCCAGTTACATTTAAGACATATTTTAAAGTACTTTTGCTCATTTATAAATCACTCAATGGCCTAAGACCTAAATACATAGCAGATATTTTCACTGAATATAAAACAGACCACTCAGATCATTAGGATCGAGTCAGTTAGAATTACCAAGGGTTCACACAAAACAAGGGAAATCCGCTTTTAGCTATTTTGCCGCCCGCAGTTGGAATCAGCAGAAGAGATCAGATGTGCTAAAACATTAGTCACATTTAAATGCAGACTCAAAACTCATCTGTTTAGCTGTGCATTTATTGAATGAGCACTGTGCAATGTCCGAACTGACTGCATTATATTTTATGTATAATCATTTTCTACTCTTGCTACTTCTTCAACTGTTGTAAAATCATTTCTTAAACCCTTAAACTATATTTAAATCATTTCAAAGTTTTTTTAATTCCCTTGTTTTCATGTTTTTTGATTTATTTTTTTATTATTATTTTCTTTTCTTTTATGTAAAGCAATTTGAATTATCATTGTGTATGAAATGTGCTATATAAATAAACTTGCCTTGCCTTGCCTACTTTGAAAGTCAGAAGTGGTTTGGATCTGTTTGTTTGAGCAGCATAGTCAGTCCAAAGCAACACTGGCTTGACCAATGGCGTGAGTTTAGGGCGGGCTGTCTGTTTGTCTGACCAATGATAGATGGGGGGAGTGTTTGACAAACCTGTTGTTTTTTGCAAATACATCATTAATTAAGCTGAGTCATAAAATTTTTGTCGTTTTAATAGGAATTCATGTGACCAGGAATGAGGGTGAAAGTTTTCCCTATGTTCCCCATTCATTCAAACGATTTGTTCAAAACATCTGATTCATTCAGAAATGAAGCAAGTGTCTTTATGAATGGGTAATTGAATCACTGACTCAAATGATTAATTTAAAAACAGATTCAGTCAAGTGTTGCTCTGTGACGCTCAAATGTTCTGCATCGTCTTTGTTTGGAGATCTTCATTAGCGAAAGGGCAAAAACAGACAATATGACGTCTAAAATGTAACTCACTCAATATTAACTTCTTGTTTTTTGAACTGTTGTATAAAGTTTTAACTTTATGGCTCACATGCTAATATTCAGTAAAACAGCTGGCACTCTTGCGTGAGTGATATTACATAACTGTGTCATATCTTATAAATATATAAAAATAAAAACCCATACAGGGATATTTTTTTGATTCCATAACTTGAATTATAGCGGCATTCTAATAGGCTTAATCGTGCAGTGATGCTTTTGGACTCTCAAGATGTGTTTCTGTTTGTTTTTCATACTCAATGTCAGCTCACATATTGTTAAAACAACAATGAACATATCATCATAGGCGATAAATATCGCACACGTTTCACAATTTCAGTATTTAAATTAGTTTTAGTTGTCTTTTTAAATATGTTCTGAAGAAGCTAAGAGTTCAGAAGATTAAGTAGGACAAACTAAAAGAATCAAGGCACGTTTCTTCATAAATCCAGCAAGCCCACGGAAGCTGCGGTCTGCGCCAGCCCTGAGGTAACGGCCTCTAACAAGGCTTCCTCTGTCAGCTTAAACGCTGTCCTGGAGCAAAACTGGCATTTCATCTGATGATTGGAAAGGATAGTCTAGCACTGAATGACATGTCTTTCTTCCTCCAAACCAAATGACATTTCCCCCCTCTCCTACAGTCTTTAACCTCCCCAAACGCTCCTCCACGCCACTCGCTCAACTGCTGTTTTGACACAGATTACAACTTTGCATCTTGGTTTGTGCATCCCCACATTCTGACAGCCAGATCGCATTTGGCTTCCCAAATTATTGAGAAAGGTGTCTTATTTCCTCCTGTTGAGCTGTCTGTACTGCTCACTCGCAACTAGTTTCTTTTGTCCAGTTTTCAATCTCACCAGAACATGCCTGGAATTGTGTAAAAGTAACATTTTAAGTAAAATATGAATTTTTAACACATTTTTGAATAGATGAAAATACAATAGTTCACCTATGTGTCTTATTTTGCACTTAGAATTCTTCACGTTTCTTAACTAGTTCTTCACTCACAGGCGACCAGTTTTATAACATGTCACATTAGCAAAACAGCTTTCCCATTTTATATTCATTGTCTCCTTTTACCAAAATTCAAGCAAAGTTCAGGGGTATACAAGAAATGCATATTTTATTTACATTTTTTTATCACTGCTATGTTGTTTGCTAAAATGGCATAAATGTTTATACAAATATAAACAGGATAGGTGCTGTTCAAATTTTCAAAAAGATATTTTGAAGAATGTTAGTTACCAATAATAGCAATTTTGAAGTTACCATTAACTTCAACTGTATGGAAACACACACACACACACACACACACACACACAATTGTTTTATTTGCTTCATCTCAACTGTTTTAAGGCAGTAATCCTTTTAAATACAGAACTAAATCAGAGCAATAAAACAGCTGTAAAGCAAACAAAAGTTCAAGGCGCTCCATATTTGGAAACATAAGTCGATAATCTATTATGATTAATGTGCTTTTGAAAGTTAATCCTCACATAATTCACATTAACCTGCTTCTGTAGCTCTGTAGAGGTTGTTGTTAAAGTTTGGCCTTAATTGAAATTTTTATGTATGTATGTATGTATGTATGTATGTATGTATGTTGTATTTATTTTTTATTTTTGGTGACTACCTGGATAGTATATGGTTTGGTTAGTCAGCAATGACAGAAAGAGCTGCTTAGACACTCATTCATAACATATTGTATGAAATCAGCAATTCATATAGCTGCTCAAGGCTCCCCTTACAAAAATTGCCATGCAACCAAGTTTGCGCTGAACTATACCGTAGTAGCAAGATTATGTTATTATTGAGCTATATAAATTAGATCTTTTTTAAACACAGTAAGAAGGTTTCAGAGGTTCACCATTACAAAACAAAGTGAGCTTCTTTACTGTAGAATGCTAGCACGACCTTTTACACATGTCTTAACTAAAACAGAACCCAAAAGATTTTATCACTCTGCATCATCCCCAAACTATAACTATAATATCACTCTTGACTCATAACTCAGTGGTTTTCAAAAGTGTTTAGCATTAGCGTTTGACAGATATAATATGTAAGTTTTGTGTTTTTTTAGTGACTTTTAGTGATGTTGAATTTTGGTGAATTGCATGGAAACCAATGCGGGGTCAATTTTCCAAAATATAAATGATAGGTTTCTATATGTTGAAGCTTTGGCATGCACATTCATGAACCCTACATAAAAAGAAAATAATTATGATGTCTGAGAAGTCCTTTAGAACGGCCGAAACTCACCAGTCTCTCTTCTAGGAGTGAGTGTTCACCGTCCCTCCAATGTAAATTAAACAAGTCACACAATTTCAAGCAGAAATAAATAGTTTAACCGGGGTTTCAAACTGTTTAATAATCAAGTGTGGGTCAAAGTGAGCTGCAACACAATTCAACAGTAAGTTACTATAGTGACTACAGTATTTTAGCGGCAGTGTTGGGTAGATTACTTACTAATTGTAATCGGTTTCTGATTACAAATTACATGACAAAAACTGTAGTTCGTAACGTAATCCATTACATTAGACATTTCAGGTACTATAATCAGACTACGTTTAGATTACTTTTGACCTAACTCGTTAATCACACTGATTTCAATAGGATAATCTTGTACCATATTGATATAAAAATACAAAGAGAAAAAAATATTGCATTCAATATATTCCAAAGCCTTCCTAAGGCATAGGAATGCATGGTTAAATAATGCACAAAATGATCATTTTAATAAAAATAAATGTGTTCATCAGTAGTAGTTGCAATGCTGAAATGTTGAGAAAACACTTCTTAAAACTGAAATTATTTTTGTAAATGCAGTGGTCAAATGCTGTGTGTGGCCTCTCAGTTTTCTGTGCCACCTGAATAGTAACTGGTGTTTGTGTGAATGTCCACAGAACTGGAAGACTTTCTGAATGTATATTAACGATACATTGTTTTAAATTTAAAAGGGAAAAAAGAAGAATTAACGAAAATCAGTAAAGTATGAATAATTTGTTAATATTGTGTGAATAATATGTAATCTGTAATCAATAAAAAATAACTGTAGTCTGATTACAAGTATTTTCAAATGTAATTTAATCTTATTACAAGTACTTAATTTTTGCAATCTGATTACGTAATCCCGATTACATGTAATCAGTTACTACCAGGCTGCGTTTCACAAAAGCTTCGTAAGCCTAATAAATTCGTAAAAACGATCGTACGACTGATCTTAATATTACGGTCTGTTTCCCAAAAGCATCGTAACTTAAGTAGCACTTGAAAATCATCGTAGATCTACGAGTGCTCTGGAGTAATCGTAAAGCCCTAAATGCATCGTAAAAAGACAGATTTATGCGGTCACCTGCAGGACAATCGGCAGATTACACCTTTAACTTTATTCAAGTGCAATGTGATTATAATATAACGTGTATAATATACACTTTATTAGTCGTTTTTTATGAATTTATAAATTAAATAATTAAAAAGGGCAGAAAAAATAGAAGAAGAATAAAAGATGGAATAGAATAGAATAAATAATCAACATAATTATTTAATAATTATAATTATTAGAATAAAAGAAGTAATGTAAATATGCTTCAAATCTGTCAATGACTTACTGACGTGCATGAAAACCAATGTATTGGACCAAGAAATAACGTCTCTATGTAGATATGATATACTATAATATATTTTTACATAAAGTATATTTTAGGTTATATTATTATCTAAAGTATAATATTTCTGACGGATAAATGAACGCCTAATGCTCTATAGTTATTATATCCGAGGTTTGTGTCTGGAACGCCTAAATTAGGTTAACAGTTGCATTAAACGCGCGTGTACTACAATCTAGCCATTCTATAAGTGACATTTCACACTTGACAAACTGTAGCGCTCCTAAGTAGCACTTAAGCACGTGCGATGCGTTAAGTGCAGTTTTGGAAATGCACGTGACACAATACGGACTTCTAAATGATCGTAGAAAACGCACTTCAGCTCTAAAGATAACGTTATCGAGAAGCGTTTTTCTTTTTTTTTTTTTTTTTTAGATTTTTGTGAATTTGCATGGAAACCAATGTGGTGTAACCCCAACACAATCAGTGTAACCAAAATCAGCCTTTCCAAAACACATCTATATGTTAAAACTTTGCATGCACATTCATGAGAAGAAGTCACAAAAGGAAATACATAGTTTAAAGTGTTTCAAGCAGTTTAACAAGTGAATATAGTATTTTGGCAGGAAACTATAGCCGCTCTGTATGTGAAGTTCTCATGTGAAGTAGTGCAGATGCCTGAAATATATAATACATGCTGTATCATCACCGATGTTTTTTTTCTGCCTGTTTAATTAAGGCATATCTCTTAAATATTGACTAATACGGGGGGAAATGTCACATGCTGCAGATAAGCGGTTCCCACTATGAACTTCAATGGGTTAAGGTTATGTTGGGACCGTATTTCTAAGACGCAATTAAACCATTCTCAAGGATTTGCAACGCTTGGAGAGTATTAGGCGATTAAAAATCCTAATATGCCAAAGAAATACTCCTCTTTGAACTAGGAATGCATTTTTGCCTGGGAATATATGATTATATTGTTAGTGCAGCGATGGCACACATCTTTAAAAAAAATTGCAGTGCTCTTAGCCGCACGTAAACAAAAAATCCATGCTTTTAAGCAAAGCCCATCTCTCATCTATTTGGATTAGATGAAAAGAATGTCAAGCTAGCTTTTATGCCAGCCGAAGACTTCTCTTTTTTCATTTTGCCTTGTGTAACAAAATTACTACTTAATAAATGCAGCAAGTGAGTTTGCTACAGACATAATTGAAGCTTTTCTGAATCTTCGCTGTGTTTAAAGCGCAAGGAATTAATGAAGGTGATACGAGTGGGTTTGGGGGCGGCTTGGCGTCTGGGTTGGGGGTTGCTCTCACCCTACCTGCATGACACTGGGGCTTTTTCTTATGGAAATTGAGCTTGGTGTTTCAATTGAACGTTACGGGATGTGGAATGGGAGTCTGGATGTGTGTTTAATGAAGCAGCAGTTATCTCCCAACCCTCCCAACCTGCACTGCTCTCCCTAATCCCGCTTAATACACTGAGGAAACCGTTTTGTCGCCAGCCATAATGGAAAATGTATGTTTATAAATATCACACACTTGTTTGTTCACATAGAAATCCATCTCAATCCTCACCCACTCGATGAGCTGTTACGTTCCCCGCTCTATCCACACCGCCAACTCGCAATTAATTTCCACTCTGTCCCCGTGTTGATGCGCTTTTGAAGGCTGCGCAGTCCGTTTGAACTCCCATCAGGTGCTTTGATAAGGGCCCGTGCTGCTCATTTACCTACTCTGCAAATGCAAAGAGAGCTACACCCATTTTCCTTCAGACCTTATCAATGGGCAATGCAAACAGGGCATTTGAAAAAAGAGACACTTCGAAAGACAAATGAGTTGATAGTGCTTGAGGGGGCGTGATAAAAACACTAAGGAGTTATTATTTTCAGATTGGACAGAAGCCATTCAGGAAGGACTGGGAGTTATTTTTTTTAAGTCTTGAAATGTAGCATTGTGATACAAACTATTTGGTGCCAATGCGACCTTGTACAGTTGCTGTCGTGGAATCCATTCAGCTATTTGCTGTCATGTTTTGCATCAGGCACTTTGCAGGAAAAAAGGTACAAAATATGCTTGAAACTCTTTTTAAAAAGTGTTCATTTATTTTCCTCATAAAACGGGAGGGGGGTGTTCAACCTTCATACTAAATATTATATTAGCTGTTATAGTTTACATGTACATTTTATATTTAATGAGGTTGTAGTGGGTTGTATTTTATTTTATTATTCTTTTACCCATTGGAATCTTAATTTATATTCACCATTTACTAAAAAAAAAAAAAAAAAAAACTACTTTATTTAAGTATATTAACAGAAGTAAGATGTACTAACATTAAAGGGGTCATATGATGCTTTTTTAAAGATCCTTATTTGTGTATTTGGTTGTAACAGAATATGTTGACATGCTTTAATGTTCAAAAAAAACATTATTTTTCAAATACTGTATGTTATTGTAGGTTCTCTATGCCCCGCCTTTCTCAAACACTTCGTTTTCTACAAAGCCCTTTTTTTGACAAGCGCAGTCTGCTCTGATTGGACAGCTGCATTGTGCATTGTGATTGGCCGAACACCGCAATCACTCGTCGGAAATGTAATGCCCCTTACCATAATCACAGCTTCATCTTTCAAAATAAATGTAAAGACAGAGCCCGGAAGGGGAACAGAGTCTCGTGACAGACAGAGTGATGAAGCTGGTATTTGTTTGCAGTACACAAGCCACGGTTAATACAGCTGACTCCACTGTGATGTGACCCTGTCCTCTCTCTCTCTTTTCTCTCTCATTCTCTCGTCCGACCTATCTCTCTCTCTCTCTCTCTCCATCTCCATCTCTCTCTCTCTCTCTCTCATCACACACACACACACACACACACCCCACACCCGATGCTCCAAACTCCGCATTTGAACAGTCAATCGCAAATACATAAACTAATAACAAAACCGTAGCTGATTCAGAAGCGCCAGATTGTCAAAACAAAGTCAGAATTACCTCCTCTCCTAAATTCACGAAACGGTCGTCCATAAAATGCTGTTCTGTTGTAAATAAATCTTAACCAATAATTGCATCTACTTCTGGAAGGCCAAATAACGTGCTTTTGCTTTCGCCTAGAAACACAGTGTCTCCCTGACATGGCTGCTTCAACATTAAAAGGTTTTTACTGAAACCACGCCTTCTTTCTTTTGCGTGCACATTTGGGCGGCATTATGCAAATATTTCCACATAGTGAGGTAGATATGTGGGGCGTGTTAGAACGAGCAGTTTTAGGGCGTGGCAGAGTCTTAACTTTGATAATATCTCTTTGGTTTTGAGACTTTTAGTCTTTGCAACTTCACAGATCTTAACTATTCACAAACAGCTTGTAACACTCCAAAGAAAAAAACTTGAAATCACATCATATGACCACTTTAAAATAGTCTGTTTGATACTAGTGGAGATTTCGAAAAAAAATTTTTTCTGTTGAACACAAAATAAGATATTTTGAAGAATGTTGGTTACAAACAATAGCTGGTAGCCATTGCCTTCCATGTAAACAATGAAGAGGAATAAAACACAAAGATTAGTTTTCTTTAATTAGTGGTAAAAACTTGCATGCTGGGATGCAAAAGTGCCAAAAAGAAAAAAGTATTGGTAATCAAAATGCCCTAATAATTAAAATATTTTGTTTTCCATTACTTGACTATATATGATAGATTATGTCACTTTTGCTAACTTAATTATTTGAGGTACTTTGTGGTAGAGAATAGTTTATTAACATATTCCCAGTTCTCACTTTGAAGAACTTGTGATTTGTGCCTTTATTCCTTTTAAAATAGTAATCGGACACCAATTAGTGCCACCCATATTCCCTTAATGTGTCCTTTTAGGCCTTGTAAAGCCAATTTCAAGTTTGTTTATCAACAATTTTCTTCATTCCTTATGAAAAACCTTCACAAACACCGTCTGAGAGCCATATTGTCCGAGTTGGCTAGTGATTATTTCTTAATTTGGTGATGACAAGGTTGTCTGACGGAGGGCCACTAAGCTTTTAGGAAGGAACTGGAATTCAAAGGGATAAGAGGAGATTGGAGATCTGTGAAGGCAATATTAATGTGCTTAAAGCGGAATGGAAAGTAGTTTTGAGGAGTCGAGTGTAAGAAGGTTTAAAAATATCTGGAGAGGATGAGACACATATAAGTATGTGAGAACCACACTGTGTCCTGGTATAGGCCATGTCTGACAGCCAAATGAAAAGCAGCGCTGCCAGATAAGAGGACGATGGCACGTGGGAAAGCTGGAGATAGTAAGACAGCAGGTGACCATTATACCTGCCCTAACCAGGTAAGACACAACCTACACTGTACTGAGAACCTAAATGCTGTGCCGCAGGGTTGCCAGGTCTGCGAAACAAAACCAGCCCAACTGCTTATCAGAACTGGCCCAACCATGTTTTTTTCTGCGGTTTTCCCATTCGTCAGGGGGTCCACTGCATCCAAATCACATGCCGGGGAAAAAAAAAAGATCACGCTAACCCGCGGCAACAGTGTAAAAGTAACAGACTTGGCAACCCTGCAGTGCAATGCGACTCAATCACAGTCAGAAGATATTTGAAGTGGGATTTTGGACCAATGGGAGTTTACCATGTGGGCGGAGCTACAAGGCACAGACGGTTCGGAACTATAAAATGTTATGTTACTCTGCTGGTGGTTAGGATACAAACTGGAAGACATCACAGTTTCTCCAACTTGACCGAGACAAACTAATATAATGCACTCCAGAAATGAAGGAAGCTCCCAATGTTTGGAAAAGGCTGTTCCAAATAATGACGCCTTCTAAGATCCCTTATTTCTTATAAGTAGCATTACATGTATCCTTCACTGAGATCCCAAAATGCACTGCTACAAGCACAGTGGCAAAAGTGAATTCAAGATTGCAGACCAAGCGACAGAAATGTTAGTTATAAACCTTTATAAAACTATAAACAAAGTATAAACATATTTTTCTATTACTATTTTTACTATGTTCAATATTACATATTGGATTGCAGTGCTGTTAGCTCATCAACATGCTAATGGCAAACTTTATTTAAAGATGCTGTATGTAGGATTAAAGTATTATTGCAGTCCAAATTCAAAATATTGGAGAGGGTTTTTTTCACCCGGTCCCTCCTCCTCAGATTTAACGCATACGCAGGTTGCCAGATTGAAGACACCAACAGGAACGAGCGCAAATGACGACGGAAAGCATCGAGCCTTACTGTATGTTGATCAGCTAATGTATACATTTGCAATATTTGTATTGTTTGCAAATTATAAACCACCTCATGTGGATTTTTATAACTCTGAATCTGCGTCTTATTTCGGAGGCTGCTGCTGCGTCCGCCGGAGGTCGCATTTGTCGGCCGCATACTTTGAGGCGGCCCAGTTGTAACCAGAATCAAACAGACTGTTATTCATTGTGAGGTGTAAAATACTATAATTGATTTCTTACTTTGAAATCTAATGGTTTATTTTCTCAAACGAGACTGCCTCAATGACTTATGCATAAAACACACAGTTAAGCCCGTTATGCCGAAAACATAAGCTCACTACTCTGCAAATCCACACTCTGGAGTTAGTATTTGTAACTTTTTTCCTTGCCCCGACGACAACACATTGCTGAAGAAAATTAATAAATAGTTTCACATTCATGTCTAAATAGTTCTCACTGCAGCCCGAGACAGTTCCCAACAATGGTGTGCCCTGTTTTCCGCCAACTGGCATCCCATGGGGGGGGGGGGGGGGGTGGGGGGGTGGTGACTAATTGGGTGAACTGGCAGTGGGCGGAGTCACACAGACTCAGCTATCAATGTCTGGCTCCCAGAATGTTTTGGGGAAGTTACAGAAGTTTTTGGTTATAAAATACCTATAAGAACTTAAAACTAACCATTAGAGAATGTTATTTTTAGGTTATTAAAAAAAAAATCTAGGAAACATTCTGTAAAAATTATTTTATGTTTGTAAAAAAATAAAATTAATCATAAAAAATGTTCTGTTAATGACGTAATTTTTTTTTTAGATAGTCTCAAAACGTATTATTAAAACTTATTGTAACTTATTATACAATTATATTTTATGGTTGTCAAAATAAATCCTAAAATAGAAAAAATAATCAAAAAAAAAAACAAAATATAATTTAATCTGAAAAGTTTTATGGTTGTCTAAAAAAAACTTCCTGGCAACATTCTCAGAACATTATTGAAAGGAAAGGAAAGGACATTCTGTAAAAGTTATTTTAAGGTTGAAAAAAAATAAACTACACTAAAAAGACCATTAGGTAACACGGTGTAAAGCTTTACTTATTACTTTGTTTGTTGTGTTAAAAAGTATCCTAAAAATAACCATAGAGGAATGTTTTGTATAAATTTATTTAGGTTTTCCTGCAACATTTTTTAGAACTTATTTTATAGTTTTGAATAGAAAACCTAATAATAACTATTAGAGAACGTTTTTGTATAGTTATTGTTGGGCGCAAATGAAACCTAAAAATAACACTGAAGGTAACATTCTGTATTTTATGTCATTTAAAAGTTATTTTAACATTTGTAAATAACGACTAAAATAACCTCCAAAAATAATTTTTGTATAATTTCTTTTGTAACCTCCCTGCAACGTCCATTATTTATGGTTGCAAAAAAAATTATGCTAAAAGAGCACTTTCCTAAAATGTTATTATTTAGTCCCCCCCCCCTCCTCCCCCCCAAAAAATTACCAATGGGAACCAAATCTAATGTTAGGGGTGAGTTTTTTTTTGTATTGTTTTATATTTAATTATTATTCTTTAGTTTGGGTTCAACAAATCAATTTTGCTTGGTTTGAACAGCAGCTACGCTCATTATGTCTCTATTTGTTTCTCTGTTTCTGCTGGGATTGACATCCCGTGTTAACTAGGATTTACACAAGCTTCAGTTTGGATCCAGAACAACTGAGAAGAGATGATGCAAACCCCTCAGAACACCTCTGATGATTCCAACCCTGAAACAACATACAGAACTACCACATTTTGCTATAAATTTGATTGCATCATATAATAATTTTGTTAAAGGGTTAGTTCACCCTAAAATGAAAATTGGCTTGTGTTTTACCCTCGAAGCATCCTGGGTGTATATGACTTTCTTCTTTGAGACGAATCCAGTCGGAGTTATATTAAAGATTGTTCTGGCTATTCCAAGCTCTATCATTGCCGTCAGCGGGTGTTGCAGTTGAACAGTACACAATTCGTCAAATAAAGCGCGCATCCACAGTAAAACGTGCCTCACATGGCTCCGGGTGGTGAACAAAGTCCTCCTGTAGTGAATCCATGCGTTTTGTAAGAAAAATATCCATATTTCAAATGTTATAAACACTTTTCTCTCACTTCCGCTATCTGTCATACACTGAAGCCGTTCTGGCGGATGACGCAGCTCGTATGCGCAGCGCGCGCGCTTCTGAGATATGCTAGTCTCGCGAGTTTGTTTATAGGAGCAAAGGAAGCAAAGTTTCCTTATTTAGTAAAGGAAAACCAGTCTCCTCTTGGTTAATTTGAAATCCTCCGACATTTTTCTTTGCATATCTTCGGTTTGTACTTCTAATTCGTGACCGGTGTTTTGTTTTGTTCTTTCTCCGCATTCGTCACTAATCACGCAACACCGACGTGTTGCGTCATCCTCCGGAACTGCTTCAGTGTATGACAGTTACATAAATAAGTGATATAAAAGTTTTTATTACGTTTGAAATATGGATATTTTTCTTACAAAAACACATGGATTCGCTACAGGAGGCCTTTATTCATCCCCCGGAGCCATGTGAGGGACATTTTTATCATGGATGCATGCACTTTATTTGATGACTTGTGGACTGTTCAACTGCAACACCTGCTGATTGCAATGATAGAGCTTGGAATAGCCAATTTTAGGACAATTTTTAATATAACTCCAACTAGATTCGTCTGAAAGAAGAAAGTCATATACACCAAAACAAACTAGGATGCCTGGCGGGTGGTAACACAAGCCATTTTCATTTTTGACTGAACTAAACACCCTTAATAGTGTTCATCTTCTGTTTGATTAAGTCTTTAATTGATTTTTTCTGTACATTTCTGCCATATGTACATTGACTGACAGTCACCACTGATAAGCTGCTACTAAATATATTGTAGAAACTTAATTTTCTGTAAAGTTGCTTTGCAACTATTTGTATCGTGAAAAGCGCTATACAAAAAACCTTGAATTGAATTGAATTGAATAAACTGTGTAAGACACTACCTGGCTTCAATGTGTTAAATTTATAGTCCATAATGCAAACAATACGCATGGATAACCTACTGGATTCATTCAGTTAAAACATGGCACGCTCAGAAAGACATCATGTCCTGGAACTATAAAAACACAAGACAGAAGGAGTGCATGAAGACACAAGGACAGAGCGTTATCGTGAATGGAGCGACACGTCCACCAGCACGAATGCAAGGCAAAGCACCTCTATGTAACTGAAAGATGATTGTGAGGTGATAGAGTATTTGCGCATCAACCTATGCTACAAGGTCAAACTCATTAAGCTGGAAACTGCTGGAAAACGAGATTGAAAATCCATCGAGCAGCAGCAGCGCTACAGTAAGACAAATATGAGGACAGCTGGCAGTAAACACAGCTTTCAGTCCCGGCTTTAATAGTGTCTCCTCTTTCTTTTGTTGATTCCTCTGTCTGTCCTCCGATTCCATTTTTTTCCCCCAGCTAAATTGATTTTTTAATTACGCATTGTTTTAGTGCTTGATTGACAGCGCCTGTTAATGAATCTTGGCCTAGATACTTGATTCAAGGATAAAACTGAACTTCCTCTTAGTAATTAAAGAGATACATGTAATACTTTGTTGGAATCATAATTAAATGTGATTAAGCTGTGCTCTCGCCGCTCCTCAGAAGTCTAGTTGCGTTGATACTTCAGCGAACATTCCCATCATGCCGCAGTTTGGCTGTTGTTGAGGAATTGTCGTTGATGGTCATTTACAACTCTGACCTGATTCCTAATTAATAGTAGGCTGGTATTTCATATTGAATGGCAAACACTTGGTCACGACAGCTTTGGACTGAACTTTGCACCCTAATTATATTGATATCAGGATATTTGAGATCAGTTCCTCAGGCCTATCTTGCTAACCTAGCACTTATCTGCTTTTGTCTTGGAGAAAGTGATTTGAAATGCATTTCTTATGAAGAAAAGGTTTCAGAGTTTTAAATATGTTATTTATTTTTTTATATTGTTACAATATTTTTTTATTGTTTTAATACTGTTACTTTGTATGATTATTCAACATGTAAATGGTTTTGGAGTACATTTACAAAAAGTTTTAGTAATTTACTATCTTTGTCAGTTTTATTACTTCAAAATATCACTTTTTATAAAAGTATTTTTTTCAATATTTTATAAACCTATTAAATTTTCTAATTGCAGCTTTTCTTTAGTAATGAATACTTTAGCTTTTTATCTTATTCTGCTTCATATTAGTTTTTTACTCTTTATTTAAGTTTTATTTAATTTACAAATACTTATTAAATATTTTCGTTTTAACAATAATAACAAGCAGTCCGCCCCCCCCTTTTAAGGGTTCAGTTAGTATAAACACGTGCATCTGTTTTTCATTCTTCAGTAAATTTTGTTTGTTTTTTGTCATTTGTTTTTTTTATATATAGATGTACATAATTGTTACTTATATATTAAATATCTATATAATTTTTATTTATTTTAAATGTTTTTTTTTTTTTATAATTCAATTAAACAGAAATTATTATTGCAACTAAGGCTGAATAAATAAAGTTTGTCACTATTTCTTTTACTAATGTTTAATTTCAAGTATTGAACAATGTTTTGTCCTGGTTTTATGTTTAGTTAAAAACTAATTTCTGGTGTTTATTTTAATTTTTTTATTTAAATTTGTTTATTTATTCTTGCCATAACAGCACAGTGCAATAATATTAAATATAATCTAAAAATAATCATAAATAAACTAATTTTTTTAATTATTTGCTTTGTTGGGGGTTTGTTTGTTTATTTATTTATTTATAAAATTTTTGGGTCTTTTTTTGTTGTATCAACCTGCAAGATTTCACCTCATGACAATCCCAACCTACTCATCAGCTCTGGTCATTGCATTGTTTCTGGAATCAGGAGTCTGTTCGATCGAATGGCCACCAGATGCACACGTCCCTTATCCCCAACCTACCTCCTGGCACACCACACACACACACACACACACACACACACACACACACACCACACACACACACACAGAACAACACACACCCACACACACACACACACACACACACACACACACACGCCACACACACAGACAGAGCACCCTCCTGACAGCTCACAGCACCCATATCCGTACAGTTCGTGTGAATGTTTAAACGGCGTGTTTGAACAGCACCGATGTTTTGCAGCAAGAGCTGTATCATAATAAGAGGCAATATGAAATTGTACATTGCAGGTCGTATCCTGGGAAACTGGTTTGTTATTGTTTTTGTTTGTGTTATTTTTTGTCACAGTGAAATTACCATTTAATACAACATGTTTGACTTCACATAATATTTATGCTGTGATAATTAATAGAGAATCAATCATGTAGAAATGTAAAATTACATCTGCAGGAGGGCCGGTTGTTTGTTTTTTGTTGCATATGTTGCTCAATCACATTAGCGATTAATAGGCTGTCATTTGCACAGTAACAACAAATGCCTTCTACCTACCGCTTTCATCAACAATATCTGCATGAATCGCCATCTCTTTAACTAATGCTTTGAGTACCACATACCTATGAAATCATTTAGGGCTCAAGTGTGAAATATTTAGTATGTTTGGCTTCTATGATAAATAGAGGATTAAGGATCCTAAATTTATATTAGAGTGATACAAACATCTATATATAAGATATGCCTGCAAATAATACCATAACCCACACACACACACCACACACCCACACACCCACCACACACACACTCTCCACACTACTCACACGCTCGCATCGCTCTCTCTCTCCACACACACACACACACTCTCTCTCTAACACACACACACACTCTCGCTCTCTCATCTCTCCTCACACACACACACACACAACCACCACACACACACACGCTCTCTCTCACTTCCCTCACTAACACACACACACACACACACACACTCTCACATCAACACGCACACGCTCTCTCTCTCTCTCTCACACACAAAACACACACACACACAAACCACTCCTCCTCTAACACACACGGAGGCAACACGACACACAACACTCTCTCTCTCTCTCTCTCTCTCACACACCCACATCAGACACACAAACTCTCTCTCTCTCTCCTCACACACACACACACGCTCTCTCTCACACACTCACACACACACTCTCTCTCTCTCTTTTTCTCTCTCTCTCTCTCACACACACAACACACTCACACACACACACACACACTCACACACACACCACACACACACACACACACACACACACACCACCTCCTCTTCTCGTCCACACACCGCACACACACACGGAATTCCTTTCTAACTATTAGATGTAATATACAGTATATATAATATATATACAGGTTCATCTCAATAAATTAGAATGTTGTGGAAAAGTTCATTTATTTTTAGTAATTCAACTCAAATTGTGAAATTCGTTTTTTAAATAAATTCAATGCACACAGACTGAGTAGTTTAAGTCTTTGGTTCTTTTAATTGTGATTATTTTGGCTCACTTTTGGCAACACTCATTTAACAAAAACCCCCAATTCACTATCTCAACAAATTAGAATACTTATAAGGACCAATACAAAAACATTTTTAGTGAATTGTTGGCCTTCTGAAAGTATGTTAATTTACTGTACATGTACTCAATACTTGGTGGGGGCTCCTTTTGCTTTAATTACTGCCTCATTTCGGCGTGGCATGGAGGTGATCAGTTTGTGGCACTGCTGAGGTTGGTATGGAAGCCCAGGTTTCTTTGACAGTGTCCTTCAGCTCATTTGCATTTTTTGGTCTCGTTTCTCATTTTTCTCTTGACAGTACCCCATAGATTCTCTATGGGTTCAGGTCTGGTGAGTTTGCTGGCCAGTTAAGCACACCAACACCATGGTCATTGAACCAGCTTTTGTTTTTTTTGGCAGTGTGGGCAGGTGCCAAGTCCTGCTGGAAAATGAAATCAGCATTTTCAAAAAGCTGGTCAGCAGAAGGAAGCTTGAAGTGTTCCAAAATTTCTTGGTAACCGGGTGCAGTGACATTGGTTTTCAAAAAACACAATGGACCAACACCAGCAGATGACATTGCACCCCAAATCATCACAGACTGTGGAAACTTAACACTGGACTTCAAGCAACTTGGGCTATGAGCTTCTCCACCCTTCCTCCAGACTCTTGGACCTTGGTTTCCAAATGAAATACAACACTTGCTCTCATCTGAAAAGAGGACTTTGGAACACTTGTGGGTGGGGGCAAACAGTCCAGTTCTTCTTCTCCTTAGCCCAGGCCTCTGACGTTGTCTGTGGTTCAGGAGTGGCTTAACAAGAGGAATACGACAACTGTAGCCAAATTCCTTGACACGTCTGTGTGTGGTGGCTCTTGATGCCTTGACCCCAGCCTCAGTCCATTCCTTGTGAAGTTCACTCAAATTCTTGAATCGATTTTGCTTGACAATCCTCAGGTCTGTGGTCATACAGTAGTCAGATTGTCACAATACTCAGTTCTCTCGGTTGGTTGTGCAACTTTTTCTTCCACACTTTTTCCTTCCACTCAACTTTTCTGTTAACATGCTTGAATACAGCACTCTGTGAGCAGTCAGCTTCTTTGGCAATGAATGTTTGTGGCTTACCTCCTTGTGAAGGGTGTCAATGATTTGTCTTCTGGACAACTGTCAGATCAGCAGTCTTCCCCATGATTGTGTAGCCTAGTGAACCAAACTGAGAGACCATTTTGAAGGCTCAGGAAACCTTTGCAGGTGTTTTGAGTTGATTAGCTGATTGGCATGTCACCATATTCTAATTTGTTGAGATAGTTCATTGGTGGGTTTTTGTTAAATGTGAGCCAAAATCATCACAGTTAAAAGAACCATAGACTTAAACTACTTCAGTCTGTGTGTGTTTAATTTATTTAATACACGAGTTTCACTTAATTTTAATTTGAGTTGAATTACTGAAATAACTGAACTTTTCCACAACATTCTAATTTACTGAGATGCACCTATATAATATATATATAATAAATATAGTAATATATATAGATATATATATATATATATAGTATATTACTATATCTATATCTTATATACAATTGTATATATATCTATATCAAATAGTTCTAGGTAGTTTGCATGTTTATTTCATTTTTAGGTACTGCATCTTATTTCAGTTACTTGCCTTACCTTTAGACAACATTTTAAATTTAGTTTAGAAGTTTAAAGTTTGTCATCAAATACTTATATTTTATATTATTTCAGCTGTATTTCAAATAATATATTTGTTAAATTACATTTAGTTTTAGTTTTAACAATGAAGCACCGCACACAGATGCCCTTTAAGGTTCAATTATCTAAACCCAATCAAATGTACACACCTTTTAGTTTAGACATTTAATGTTTCCTTTCTTCCTACACAAACATGTGAGAGCAATATAAATTTTTAACCTGTAATTAACACATAACATGAAATCTTGAAGTAGAAACAGACTGAAATTGTATTTCTTGTAAAACCTACTCAAATAATCTTGTTTCATTTAGTTAAAAATAAATAAATATACAAATACATACATAAAGCCCATGAAGGGGAGTTGTTTGGAAAGCTTGTCTTGGACATAAATGTACAAAGTCGCTGTTAGTTTTAGTAAAAATAATGTGTTGGATGAAATAACATAAAAGGAAACAAGTAGATTTCTGTAACTTAATTTGAGAAATGAGATTATCTATTCAATAAGCCCCATTCATGAAATGCAAGCAGAACAAATTTCTGTACAAATCAATTTTGATTTATAAATAGTTTTACCAACAAATTGCCCGTAAATTATGTAAATGAAGTCCACTGAGATGATTTGAAATGTGCTGCATTAAATATGATGACTGTATAACTGTAGCACCATTGTTAAATGGTCAATCGAAATTAATCATGCTTAAAGTTATAGTTTAATTGTACACAAATGATCATTCCGCATGTACATTCTACAGAATTTTTCCTTTTGCTTTTTTCCGAAAGTAAGACAACACGAGGGTGAGTCATTTCATTCTTTGATCAACTATTGATTTAAATTTGACCAAATTTATCGGCGACTTAGTAAAATTGCATCAAATGAACCCTATTGTCAGATCCCCACGGGGCACAAAACAAACTCTACAGCTGATCATAAAGGCAAGGGCAGAGAGGATCATGGGGGCTTTGCGAGCGGCGGCGGCCATCTTTGAACTTTCCACTTTCCCTTTCAAACTCAGCTTTAACGTTTCTCTATTGTCAGCATCCCATTCACAGAGAGTCACTCACTATCCATTAATTACCACTTCCTTCATCACATGTGGAGACTCCCCCATACGCCAACTTTTTTACAAAGGCACACTTCCCTCCTCATGTGCGGGACGGTTCAGCACCCCTCCAGGGCCCGAGCCCTATGCACTTTCTCACCATAAGGACATATTCATTAGATAAGACAAAAGCCGATTTTCACGGCCTTCATGCTTTTCATTGGGGTCCAGCTGAATCTGTCTTTTAGCAGGTGTTCCTCCAGCAAGCAACAGTGTAGGCGAGCAGAGATAGCACACATCTAATCTGTTCACTGTCGTGAAATTCTTTTGCGTGAAAAGAGGAAGAGACACCAGATCTAACATCAAATGTTTGCATTAGACTGCCAACAGAAGGCCTGATGGGAAGAAATGGTTAGAGACCTGAAAATAAACGTTGTGATTCAGTTCTACTACTCTAGTTTTTACTGCTCATGTTTTTAATGAAATTTGAGTAAGTGTGTCAAATTATTAAATTATGTGTTTAAAATGGGTTACATTTAGTGCAGGCTGTTATATCATGCTAAACTATATTAACTAGTTACGTATAAACTAATATGAAAGAGAAAACGGTATGTGGCATCTCTATAATATCTTTTCTTTTCACTAAACATAACAACAACAACATAATTTTGGTTACACTTTGCTTTAATGTGTCCTTGTTACAGTGTAATTATACTATTATGTGCTTAGTAATGCTAATTAACAACATTTACTTACTATAGAGTAAGGGTTTGGTTGCATGTAATTAGGCATAATTCACTGTTATTACTATAATAAGTACATGTAGCATGTGTAACCAGGATGCTGTAAAATAAATTGTTACCAAAACTTTTTGAAAGATCATCACATAGATGTTTTCCATAGTGCAACAACAGTCCTTTTGTAGGTTTTTGCACATAATGTTTACACATACATTACTTTTGTATGTTTAGAGACTAAAACGTGCAATATCGACATATTGACCAATTTTACAATGTAAGATTATTTTGTAAGATGTAAGATGTATGCACATTTAAAAAAAAAAAAAAAAAAAAAGTACAATTTACCCAAAGCCTTTATGTTAGAATATTTCGTTAGCTATGTAACATCCCCCATCCTAACCTAACCAAACTAAAACATTTGTCAGCAATAATTAAAAAAAAAAAAAAAAAGTTTGATGCCAGATAAGGAGCAATTATCATAATGCGTAAAGGGGTCAATTATGAATATTTTTTATGTCTCCAAAGTATTTGCATGTAAGATATTTGTTTTAGCCGTCAATTCATTAAAATAATAGTTCACCCAAAAATTAACATTTGCTGAAAACGTCCTCATCTTCACGCCATCCGAGATGTAGATGAGTTTGTTTCTTCATCAGATTTGGAGAAATTTAGCATTTTACATCACTTGCTCACCAAAGGATCTTTTGGAGTGAATGGGTGCCGTCAGAATGGAGTCCAAACAGCTGATAAAAACACACAATCCACAAATAATCCACACGACTCCAATCCATCAGTTAATGTCTTGAGAAGTGAAAAGCTGCGTGTTTGTAAGAAACAAATTCATCATCAAGACATTTTTAACTAAAATACGAGTCCATAATCCATATTAACGCTTCCTTCAGTGAAAAAGTCCATCTCCTGTTGTCCTCTCTCATCAAAATCAACCCACATTTTCTTGTAAATGCAGCTTGATCTGGGCATATTTCTCTCCTGATTCAGACCAGATGACTTTTTCACTGGAGGAAGTGTTTATTATGGATTATGGACTTGTATTTTGGTCAGAAGTGATGGTTTAAAGTTAAAATGTCTTAATGATGGATTTTTTTCTCTTCACAAGACATTAACTGATTGACTGGAGTGGTGTGGGTTACTTGTGGGTTATTGTGATGTTTTTAGCAGCTGTTTGACTCTCATTCTGACGGCACCCACTCACTGCAGAGCATCCATTGCTGAGACAATGATGCAATGCTACATTTCTCCAAATCGGATGAAGAAAAACTCATTTACATCTTGGATGGCCTAAAGGTGAGTGCACTTGAATTATTCTTAATCATGTAATTTCAGTATTATTGCAATAATCAAAAATACAAAAATTCTTCATTGAACGATTCATTTATCTTCATCTTATAATTTTAACGGCTTTAAAATGAGTAATCTAGATGTTTTGTTCAGGTCTTTTTTTTTTTTTTTTTTTTTTTTTTTTTCCCTCTGATTCTATGACTCCAGTTCCGGTTCCATGCAGTTTTCCACACAAGCTGAAGTGATTTGCTCAATGATTCTGCTCGGACTGTCATTGCATTTCAACAAGTGAAACTTTCCGAAACATTCCTGTGTTTTCACTGCTCCGATGGTGAGCACACAACAGAACAGACAGTGAGATATGCTCTCTCTATCTACCGTGAACTATTTCAAGAAGTTGACGCTGATAGCACACGAGGGCTGAGTTTACGCCATTAAGGCTGGCTTATCTTTTCATATGTGCTCTACTCTAGTGTTGAACTTGACTAGTTTCAACTGGACTTGTTTGCATACATTTGAAAGAGTCTGACATGAAACCGTCTGATCTTTTACCGCAAGGATTAGGACTGTTTGGGTGTGGTATTTCAAATACTGTCGGCTAGAAGGAAAATATGTACTCAATTTGTCAAATACTCTTCAGATGTATAGTTGATGCACCAGATTATATGTACATTACAAATCTATGTTTCCATGTTACTTATTTAATTTTCCATGGTTTAGTGTGCTGTTTATATTCACACACGTACACACAGATGTCTGTTAGGTGTGCGTTTAAATGTGTCACACATCTGAATCTACTCTGGGTATCACCGCGGCACGCAATGTTTTGAAAATGCTCAGTCAGAGCTTGTTCAGGACTGGCTTTTAAGATTCCACTGAGCGCTTGGGTCGAGCAAGGAGGGTGCATAGAGGTTAGCACTGTCGTGTTTGCTTTGATTTTGTTTTATTAATAGGATTAGGTTTCTTGGCATCGGTTTGCAGGCTGGGGCCCAACAAAACTACCTGAGCTGTCTACCAGACAGCAATGCTTTATTCACCCAAGAAGCTGGATAAGCAAGATCCCTCACCGGATGAAACCCTGCCCCCTGCATGTCTTTTTTTTTTTTTTAAATCAGCCTTAAATTAGCCTTTTATCTCACATGGGAAAATATGGAAGGAACAGGGATTTAAAAAAAAATTTAAATATAATTTTCTATGTTTAAAAGCCTGTTATTTTATTAAAATTAAATTAATGAGACCTCATTTTTTTGTAGTATATTTTATTTCTTTAAAAAGTAAGATATTTATTTAAAAACAGTAGATAAATTTGAGATTTCTTTTTTATTTTAATGTCTATTTTGTTATATTATATATATATATATATATATATATATATATATTATATATATATATTATAGATATATATATATATATATATAAACAAAATTGTTTTGTCATGGCCAGCGGGCATATACACCAGCAAACTGTGGCAATTGCATTGAATAATTATTATTGCATATCTTCAAAATCTTCTAACCTTAATGACAGTTGCTTGTGTCTTCAATGTCACAAATTTGACGCAATTAATATTAAAATATTAATATTTAAAGTTGTTAGGAAGTTCAGACAATGAATACTGTCATGTAAAAACAAATGTGAAAGACTTTTTGTTCTTCCCTATTACACAAAATAATTGAAAATAAATGGGGACTACCATTGTTGAACTCCATAAAGGACTAAAAACAACACAAAAATATTATAAAAGTATTATATGAATTTTATATGTATTACTGTACACTATATTTAGTTTTCTAAAGTCATACGCTAGTTTTTTTTATGTTTAACAGACCCAAATTTAAGAAATTCTTACATATTCAAAAGTTGAAATGCAATAATCAATGGCATTTGATGTCATTGATGTCAAAACTTGGCATGATATAAATTTGATATAATTTTTTAGATGTTATTTATATTGAATTACGTTCTTTGAAGAGGATTTTTATTTCTTTAGTTTTTGTTGAAATGTTCTTGACACATTATTTAACAATATTTCAACATTGTATATTTACACTCGGTTTTCCAATGGTTAAATCTTAAGTTAGTTCTAAATTCACAATTACACAACTTGTACTAACAATTATAAAATAGAGTTTAACCTCTGAGATGCAATAAGTTCTTAAATCTAAAGCAGTGATGTTGTTTAAAACAATACAACTGGATCTCCATTTTCAGAAACCTGTGTGCTTCTCTAAAAACCAAGATTCAGCAGCTGTAACTGTTGCGTCAAATCGCAGAAGCTGCCCTAAGTGTACAGTAAAAAAATGCAAATTTTCAACAGGCCTGAGGACAATTTCTTTCCTCTTTGATTTTTTTTTTTTATTTCTCGAGGGGCAATTACATTGGTTGACTAAATATTGATTTACTGTTGGCACATTAAAGAAGGAAGACATAATTGAAGAATGTATCTACAGGACATCCTAGAACAGTGATAAATTGGATTCAAGACACAGAAGCTGCGAATTTCACAGCCTCGCGATAGGAGGTTTGTGATGTGAGACATTCACTATTACTAGGCTTTTGCCTCAAAATTACATATCTGAGTCCTCGCAGCACCAAGCGCCCAGTTCCATCTTAAACCAGTGATCTTCTCTCTCATACACTGTTAGCTGAATGGCTTATGGGTAAAAGTTGTTTTTAAATTTCCCAGCACACATATATTCTCTCTCTTACCCTCTTTTTCTCATATCACCTGGAATTCTTTATGTGCAGGTCAGTGTTTTCTTTTCTGCCATTTGAAAACACAATCGAATAAAACAGTTTATCAAGACATGTTGACTGATTGATCCTGGTTCTTAAAGACAAGTATATCTTCTTAAGGGAATGTGGAAACATTGACTGGTTGCCACTTGAAATGTGTTTGCACCTCTTGTGCTGATCTGAGGTCTCTTGTTGTAATCACAACAGTTACGGCGATGAACAGAGAGAGCTGCAGGAATATAGTGGCACATTGTCCACCTGAGCTCTGAGCTCCATTGGCTCATGTCACTAAAGCAATAGTCCAATAACCCTGTGCTGACAGTTTCACCACACTCCACTGAGAGCTTTGATTGCTGGGATACATTCCTCATCTAAGTAGCATCATCATCATCATCACGGTCATCAGTGCAGCGGCTACAGCTGATTAACTATAGGAGTTTCTGAAGCATGAGGGTTGAATAAGGAGACTGGCAAACAGGGAAGATAGAGTTTACTACAAAGTACACTGTAGATGATTATGCAGGGTGAATGAGTGCTGTGCCTTCAGTACAATTCAGTAGTTTATACATGACTTTAATATACGTATATATCTCTGCATTGTGATTATTTGTGCATAGACTGTATGGCCAAAAGTATGTAGCTGCTGTTCCAACTAAGCAAGAAATTATGCGTTCAACCCAAGCAAAAAAATGTTAATGTGCATTTGATCAGATGTAACTGAAGTACAAGATTATGAGATGCATTATTTGAATCCTTGGCCAAAGAGATTTCTCTTTTATCTAGATTTAAAAAGAGAGAGTGTGCCTGAACCCCGAACGTTATCAGGAAGGCTATTCCAGAGTTTGGGAGCCAAATGTGAAAAAAACTCTACCTCCTTTAGTGGACTTTGCTATCCTAGGAACTACCAAAAGTCCAGAGTTTTGCGACCTTAGGAAGCGTGATGGATTGTAGCGTGGTAGAAGACTAGTTAGGTACGCAGGAGCTAAACCATTTAGTGCCTTATAGTCAGTAATAATATTTTGTAACTGATACAGATTTTAATAGGTAGCCAGTGCAGAGACTGTCAAATTGGGGTAATATGATCATATTTTCTTGACTTGGTAAGGACTCTAGCCGCTGCATTTTTGGACTACCTGTAGCTTGTTTATTAAAGATGCAGGACAAACACCTAGCAGTGCATGAATGCATGAACTAGCTTTTCTGCATCAGAAACAGGTAACATGTTTCGTAGCTTGGCAGTGTTTCTAAGACGGAAGAATGCTGTTTTTGTAACATGGGAAATATGATTTTCAAAAGACAAGTTGCTATCTAATATAACACCCACATAGGGGCAAGTCGTGGCCTAATGGTATAGAGAGTTGGATTTGTAACCCAAAGGTTGTGGGTTTGAGTCTTGTACCGGCAGGTATTGTAGGTGGGGGAGTGAATGTAAAGCGCTCTCTTCCACCTTCAATACCACGACTGAGGTGCCCTTGAACAAAGCACCAAACCCCCAACTGCTCCTCCTGTCGCGCGCATAATGGCTGCCACCACCTGCTCTGTGTGTGTTCACACAGGTTGGTTTGTGTGTTTCACTGCTGTGTGTGTGTGTGCGCACTTTGGATGGGTTAAATGCGAGCACAAATTCCAGTATGGGTCACCATAACTTGGCCACACGGGATGTCACTTCACTAGTTATTGTATTAATTTATTTTTGACTGAGAGGAAGTAACCGTACACGCCGTCTAGTTGCAAATTGTAATCCACGAGCTTCGGCGTACTGTCTTTTGGTCCAATAAATAATATATCTGTCTTATCCAAATTTAATAGAAGAAAATTATTGGTCATCCAGTCTTTTACATTTTTAACACACTCTGTTAGCTTAGATAATTAAGTTTCATCTGGTCTTGTTGAAATTTATAGTTGAGTATCATCAGCATAACAACGGAAACTAATCCCGTATTTTCTAATACTATTACCAAAGGGCAACATGTATATTGAAAATAGCAGAGGGCCTAGGACAGATCCTTGTGGCACACCATATTTTACTGGTGATTTAAAAAGGGTGTGTGCTGTTGATTTTTACCATACATTTCTGCCATATGGACATCAACTTGAGATAGTCACAACTGATAAGCTATTACTAAACATAATGTAGAAACTTAAAGTTCTGTAAAGCTGCTTTTGCAACGATTGTTGCCGTGAAAATCGCTATACAAATAAATTTGAATTGAATTGAATTTATGTACATTTCTAATGTTCAAGTACATCTAATTCAAACAAATATTGACGCAACACTATATAAAGGCATTATATGGAATTCTGCTAGAGATAGATAAATAGATATATATATAGATAGATAGACAAACAGATAGACAGACAGAAAGACAGACAGGAGAGACAGACAAATGTATGGACGGGTACGGACAGACGATAGATGATATATAGAATAGATATTAGATGACAGACAGACAGACAGACATACAGACACAGACGGACGGACGGACGACGACGGACGGACGGACGAAAGACAGACCGAACACGACCGACAGACAGCAGACAGACAGACAGACCGACAGACAGACAGCAGACAGACCAGACCGACAGACAGACAGACAGACAGACAGACAGGACATACAGACAGAAAGATAGATAGATAGATGATAGATAGATATATAGATAGATAGATAGATAGATTTAGTTTTTATAGATAGACAGACAGACAGATAGAATATGGACTGAATATGTGAGTATATGAATCTAAACTCAGAGCAGATTGTTAGTGAAGTGCTGGCAGACGTGTGTTGTTTCAGCACCTCTGAACTTCCCCATTCATAGTCACAACATTGTCTCTCTCATGACAATTCAATAACAGCATTTGTTTTGCCATGTCTTCACCCCCTGCCTCTTTTCCACACAGCTCCCCCCATTCAAGGTTGGAACACATTTTCTCAGTTGGGGAGCTCTTAATTTTTTTTATTATTTTTTTCCCTCTCCTGTGTCCCCGTTTATCTGTAATAGAGAGATCTCCTGGTGAGATGGTGAGACAGTTCTCTGTGCTGCCTCCAAACACCAAGGGTCGGGAAAATTAATAAACATATCTGGCAATCAAGAAGGCTCTAGAGGAAATGGAATGGCGCTGTTTGCAAATGCCTGCATCTCGTAAGGAAGCAGAAATTATTCAATGATTCAATTAGTGAGAGAGCGAATGGAGTGCTCGTTCCTGATGGGAGTGATAATTGATAAACATTTTAATCCAACACTGAAACAAGTCCAGAATCAGCAGTGATGAGGTTTATGCCATACTGAACGGGGTGGGAGAGAGATTAGATAGCAATATCAGCTGCAGAAGATTGTTATTTCCACTGGTTGCTTTAATCAAATACATGTCTATAATTTCTTTTCAGTGGCACACTGTACCTGCTAACTATAGATTCATGGGCAAATACATATTATGTATGTTAATTTACAATAAATACTTGTCAATTTAACGTTTATTTAGTATATT